>JAGRRF010012898.1:1613772-1624170 GCA_019097615.1 Morone chrysops
CTGAATTTAACAGGGAGCCAGTGCAGAGAAGCTAGAACAGGAGAGATGTGATCTCTTTTCCGTTATGTTAATAACATATAAATCTGACTAAAACGTACAACATAATTTCTGTCGTTATCCACAGAGGTCTCCTCCTCCTCAAAACAAACTGATTCACTGATTAAAACCGCTAAAAACACTGAATAAAGCAGTTCCACCTTAAAAATCACTGTTTCTTCCACACTATTGGACAGACAAAGGACGCTGCTAATGTTAGCTCATTATAACTTAAGATCCAGATGTCCGATAACTAAAGAAGAGTTCGGAGGAGTCAGGAGTTAAAAAGCACCAAGATCTAAACAGTGGATGGTAAAAATGTGGCTTCAAACTGGATAAAAAGTCAGTGTATGAAAGTTTCTGGCAGACAACCACAACGCTGACGAATGTACAAAGGGGATATGACACCTTTAACAGGCAACCGGTGAAACGCAGCATTATCTGAATAAAATGACATATTTCTCTGAGTTTGAACATTGTTGGAAACATTTGGGATAATGGAAGTACACAACTCAACTACATATAGAACATAGATCTAGAGTTTATAGACAGTTTAATATGGAAATGTTACAGATTATAGATTTAAACCCACACCTCTCCGTGCTAATGTTAGTTAAAAAACATTTGATATTTTGTATTCTTCCTCTATATTCTGACCATGGGGAGGCTGTTCGTGCAACTTTCTCTGCTCTGACTCGCCCTCAGGCAGTCTAAACACGATCATCAAACGGACCTCAAAGACTGTTATGTCACCCTACATGTACAAGCTCAGCCAGCATTCCAAAGAAAGGCCAAGTGTTTTAGTGCTGAACAGCTTGTCTGTGATTTCTGTGTCAATGTTACCTTTGTCATCACTACATGTTGTTCATAATTGAATTTCATGCTGTTAAAAAAATATTCAACAAATATGTACGGTTCATTAGACTTGTGTATGGCAGCATCTCTACATGTCTATATATATTTCACACTGTTGGCAGGCAGAAACCCTGAATGATTCAGTGCATCACCACATGTGACCTCAATGATATGACATGTGACATCAAGGTGGACAACCCTCAGAGGTTACCATGCCTTCGACAAACTGATAAAGCCTCTTGGCCAGAAGGAGAAATGTCTCAGGCACTGAAACACAAAGCTGAATTTAACGTCCAATAAACGGGAAGCATCTCTCCATTTAACAACCAGAGGCCTGTTCCAAAAAGTCTAACCCTAAGTAACCCTGAGATGGGAAACTTAAGAGTTTTTGGTTCCAGAACAGCTGACCATAGTCAGTTCAGTCAACTCTGAGTATATTCTGAGTAAGTTAATGCTGGGGTAGGCAGTATATTTTAGTTTATTTTGGCATGATTCGGAAAAATAATCCATAATTAAAGCTGCAAGGAGCGATGTTTGGGCCCTCGCATTCCACACGCATCAGGGTGTGCTGTGGTCAGTTAATGCACCAGCCTATCATAGGTAGACCATGCCATGAAAATACTGCGTGACAGATGACAATCGCCATAAAAGGCTTACTTCCTGTTTCCAATAAGTGGAGTGCCAAAACTATGATTTAGGCTACCATTGCAACAGGCAACAAAAGAGTAGAGCCTCCATTTGAATGTAGTGAAACATTAAGTGCCAATGGATACTGTGTACAGCACTGAAGGAGGCAAGATTCATTAAGATAACACTGTTCAGTTTCATTAATGTAGTCCACATATTCATCATTCACCAGAATTTAATTTTGTTAATATGTGATAAAATGGTATCTAAAACTGGGTGTAAAATAGTTTTACATATAAGTCTTTGCTAAACAGCATTCAGTGACTGCATTTCAACAGTAATAACAGTAGTTACAGCTACAATTATGTAAAGTAAGTAAATTTAAACTGACTTTTAAACTATCTTTAGTCCAGTGTTGTTCCTCATAATCTCCAATTTGATTGGAAAACTACAATATGAATTCTGTTCCATCAGTATGAGGCCATGAGAAATATTAGACATCATCTGTTTTCTGTCTTATATAGATTTGAGATTGCTACAGTAATGTGGTTTCAGTGTCAGCTGCCTGAGCGTGCAGGGTGACAGTAAATGGTAAATGGAATACACTTATATAGTGCCTTTATAGTTATGCAACCACTCAAAGTGCTTTACACTATGGCCTTCAACACTAATATGGGATTCATTAAGCTCAAAAAAACTGCAGCATGAGGAGCCGGGGATCAAACCACCAACTTTCCAATCAGTGGGCGACCAGCTCTTCCTCCTGAGCCACCGCTATTAAAAAAACAAGAACAAACATTGCAGAGAACACTCACAGTGGAAACTGAGCCACTATCAATATTTTACTCACAAGGTAGGTAGATTAAAAAGTATTGAATACATATAATTTGCTATAATTTGCATTCAGACACAGGCAGTAATATGCCACCTACTCAGTTTCAGAAAGTTGTGTATGTTGAAGTTGAGAAAAAGACCACAGAAGCTCTTCCTCTTACTGCAGCATAAACTTAAATCGATACAGTTTGTTGCCCACCATGTGTTAGGAACAACTGTTAAATTAACTACATAAACTTTTTTAATGCCCTTGCTGTTGGTTTATAAAGTATGTGGTACATAGGGATAGCAGCCAAAAACTGGGTTTACAGGGTCTCAATCACTCACTCCTTACATGTTTAAGGTGCATTTATTGTGTGTTCTATCAGTGATTGCATGCTTTAGGAGTGGGATTTATCAGACTGCTGTTGTAAAGTCATTCTCTCTGTGATTGTGGGTTTTGGTCACCAGCATTTTATTTTTCTATTCCATGAAGCAATTTTGGACAGTTTTATACTCTCTATACTGTTTTTAGCTAGTGGCGGTCTGTCCACCACTTTGGTCCAGACTGAAAATGTCTTACTATTAGTCATGACGTTTTGCACAGACATTTATAGTGGTTCCCATATGATGACTTTGATGAACCCTTAACATCTCCTGTAGTCTTTCTATTAAGGTTAACATTTTAGTTTTCAAGTGAAAGTGAAAGTAAAACTATTGGGTGGATTGTCACCAGCATTAACTGTACTTGTTTAGCGCTAAATAGCATGCTATAACCCTATAAATGGTAGAGATTATACCTTTAGCCTTGTTAGTCCTTAAGTTTTTTCTAATTCAAGCCAGCTCAGGTAGGTACGGAGGCCTGAAACTGTCATGGTTAAAAAAAAAAAGTTAGGATTGGATAGATAGATATTGGATAAAAAAAAATTAAAAAGAATGCGAGTGAAGAGAATGCCATGCCATATTCACTTGAACATTGTGTTTTTTGTCAGGTTCTTAGGGTGGATGTAGTCAGCAAAAGCAAATTTAGTTAACTTATTACTTCTAGATAACTGTGGAAACACACCGCTTCCCAGTAACTGCCAGTCACACTATAAACTTCACAGGATTCCCACCACAAAAAGCTTTTAGGCAAACAGAAACAAAACTGCATAGGTTCTGTACTGTCATGCTATAACTAGGCCACCTGCTCATGTTCAGAGGACAAAATGAAGACAAGGCTCAAAAGTTTTTCCTTTGACTGTGACATCAAACGGTGTATATAGAGACAGTTTGCTCTATGTTCGGAACAGGTGTAGAATGAAAATTAACCACCACTGGAGTAGGTTTATTAAGGAAACAGTAGCTATATGAGGGGCAGGGACCTCATGTTGAGTGTTTTTCAACAGCACTGGACACAACAGTATTGAAACAGGATTCCTTCAATTACACGCCAACGTATGTGAACATTTTTCTTCCCTGATACATTAACACGCAATCTGTCAGGGACTTCACTGTCAGTACAAACCATACAATGCAAACAAAGGAGCATTTTTGGTGGCCATAAGGATATGAGTCTGACCTTTGAAACCGTATGTTTAATGAGGAGAGAATATGTTTATTCTCTCCTTATTAAACTAATTTAAAAGGTACAGCAATGTTTAATGTCACTTATGGAGTTTACAGATAATCCATCATCAGACTGGGAATGGACCACAGGTATCAGACAGTATAATAATAACCAAATAGAGTAATAACCAAATACACTAAAGGTGTTCAGTGGAGCATCAGATTGACTGATGTTTCACCTTGAATGAGGTTTCTAATTTTTGGACGGATCACAAGCAGGATGGTTTTTCAGGTTGTAACATTCCTTACTGAATATTACACAGATGGGTGGAACAAAGCATATCTTTGTACCACCGAGGTACTAAGGTAAATTTCACTTTGGTCTTTTTGACTGCTTGTGCAAGTGCTGAGGGGGCAGCAGCACCCTCTAAAATCTCACATAATGAAAACAATTAGTTCATGTTTTTTTAAAGTGAAACTTTACGCCTAAAAACTAAACTTTTGCTCTTATCCATCCATATCCAACGCAGCTGTGTTTTTCAGTGACTGACTCTTGCTGTTTGAAGGGCAGGGTCAAAGGCTTTTTGTTCACTAGAAGGAGGAGAAGGACACCCTAAAGGGCATTTTATCATGTTTTTTCCTACTGAAGGTGCACCCTGGAGGGCATTTCATCACACTTTCTCCACTGGATGGCACCTTAAAAGGGAACTTTTAAGGGCACTATAGTGTTTTATCCACTGGAAGGGCACCATAGAGGGCACTTTATTGTGTTTTATCTTCCATAGGGTCAAACAAGAGGGCACTTTTGCAACCACTGTTAGGTACCTCATTACCTTGGAATGATATGTTTGTAGGGTCTTTTAACACATCACATGGCCACCACAGTTTCTCCTACATATGTCTTTTAAGCCACTAGTAATTTTATTTTACTTCCATTTGAAGCACTGATATTTTGCAATCTTTGAACCATCAAGATAGAGAAGCAGTCCACCACCTGCAGTAAACAACCACTTTCAATGCAATTTACCATATGCATGTATTCATTTTTAGTGTATAGAAAGGTGTCCATATTTCAGTCTATCCCAACTACTAAACAGCTGTGGGTGGACAGCAAGAGAGCTGCCTCAGGTTAATTGTACATCCATAATACTGTAATCCAAGATGACGTGGCACCTTACCATCAAAAAATATCTGAATCAAAAGTAAGATGTATCATCTATGTCTAAAGTTCATATTGTGAAATGTTCCCACTGCTGAGTATTTCTCTGAGTGAAAGAGAAAAGCATTGTACCATTCTTTTTGAGTTTGAAAATATAAGCATATGACCACCAATGATTTTCTCCAGTGAAATGCTCTTAGCTGTATGATCAGAGATGGGTTCTACAGTTTAAAGCTTTTCAGGCTAACTGGATTGCCAACCATTTAAACGCCTTCTACCACTCACAAACAATCTAAAATGTTGGGAATTTCAAGATACTTGACTGTTGTGTCTTGCTGGGGCATGCAATAGCTGTGAAAAGACTGACATTTACAGGCCATTCTATAAGCCATTCTATCTGAGCACCACACATGCTGTATGGTTTTTACATTCATATTCACAGTGTTTTGCAGAAAGCAGAACTGAATCCCTCCCTCAGATTCACACAGAAAGAGACTTCTCTATGTCGGTTATACTGGATAATAGGCTTAGACATATTTTCTTGATTGTTCCTCTGAGGTTGCTCTCTAACTGTTTTCTTCACAAAGAATATTCAACATTTTCTGCCTCAACCTGCAGCTCTGCAGTTATTTGTATTCTCTGAGCAAAGGGTTCAATGACCTTTTCAAAGAATGGGCAAAAATAAAAGCAATTAAACTGCTGAAGACTAGGAGCTTTTGATGTAATGTGATCAGTTTGAAGGAAAACCAACAGTTTAACACACGTTTTGTGAATGACTTGTCAATCACAAAGTAGCCATGCCCTGAAGCATACCTTGCTTTATCGTCTATTTTACTCTAAATGGGACCTTAATTTACTAAATGAACATCATGCTGTATGTAAGAAGACTGAAACTAGAGATTGAGACCATAAACTCATTTGTAGTGTAATAGTTTTTGATGTTATTTATTTTTTTAAATATAGTTTTTCTACCAAGCATAATGTCTAACTATGGTATTCTGGAAATTGTAAGATTTTGTGCAATTGCACAGAAGTGATAATATGATCACATAGTTCAATATATTGCTAAATTTGGCTGAATCAAAAAAGCCAGAAGTGAGTGAACTAAATGGAGAGCTGTTTCAATGCTAAAAGAGCAGGACCTTTTTGAATTTTGCAATAGCGATCATTTCAGAAATACTGTTGATATCTCTTAGAAATGAAAGGGATTGATGTTATCCTAATGGTAGATGATGATGATTTTCTGACTCTGGTGACTACTAGCAGTAGTATCAATAAATTTGCTGTGGCTGAAGGAATGTATGCTACAGCCTTCCAAAAATACTTGCAGTATGCATTTAGAATAATTCGAGTAATGGTATAATCAGAAATTCTGCATGTAGGCTAGGTCATTTCAACAACTTTTTTGAATATTGCATAAAACACACTGCAGCATCTTCAGAACTGTCAGAGCCTGACAAGAAACAGTAAAGTAAGCATTTCCCAAGTTAGTAGTACTAACTTGTAACAAGTAACAAGACATGAATGAGTAAGCTTAGAAAATGTCACTAATCAATTACTCCATAAAAAGGCATTAAACAATCACCAACAAGTGCATGCTCTGTGCTCAACACATGTTCAAAAAAGACAAGAAGGGGTTAGAGACAACAAAGAAGATTTTTTGGATCTATGTACTCCACTGAAGGAAAAACAATAAACATATCTTACCTTTCCAACATACTGAGGTTCAGGTCCGATGTGTTCCTCCAAAACAAAGAACTGGTTCCAGATCCAGCCTCTCTTGGGGCGATGGTGGGAATCCTTGTCTGTATTAAGCAACTTAGCCTGGTTCCTCTGTGCTCTGTTGGACACTCTGGAGGTTGGGTTGGAGATCTTGGAATGGGGTTTGGCATTTGTAATTGTTTGTGAAGAAGGTCTGAGTTTGGAATGGGATTTGGGAATTGACAGTGATGCCGGGCTGGCATTGTAGTATGTCCTGGGGTTCATAGTACCAGATGGGTTGGACTTTTGATTAGGACTGGAAAGTGAAGATAATTTATTGCTGGGGCCCGAATCCGAGTTGGTCACAGTCGCTGCCTTAGACATGAGGAATGCCTTGGGCTTCTGCTGCAACAGTGATCCGATTCTTGGTTTTGGATTAGTTTTGGGGTTGACTTTTAAAGATTGGTTTGGATTGTTTGAGCTATTTCTTGCCACCTGATTAGAATTTGGTTTGAATCCTAACCCCTGCCTTGAATTAGAACTTTGTCTGGGCGCACGCTGTAGCTTGAGTCTAGTGTTTGAGCTTGATGTGGTCTGGGAGACTGTTAATGGAGAGTATGTGTTGGACCTATGGTTGTCGGTAAGATAGGATATGATGTCAAGCCTAGGCTTTAACTGAGGCTTGCTCCAGGAGCTTTGGCTGGAGCTTGAGAGCTGGCTGGGCTTCAGCAGAAACATATGTTTTTCAGGAATTGAGCTTGGGAGCGGGGTTGATTCAGGCGGTGACTTGAGCCACAGATTAGGGTACAGGGTGGGGTCGGGGTTAGTGTGAGGGCTCAGATCGACCCGGGTCCCATAACAACTCTGGGAGACAGCACATAGGAAGATCACCAGAGGACAAATACGGGAAACTGCAGCCACGGCGGCTGGAACTCTCATTGTAAAGAAAGAATGGTCCAAAAATGTCTTCCCCTCTCACTTCCACTGTGTCTGTGGGAATACACAAACCTTTAAACATACAGGTTTACAGTCCTTTTCACAGCCAAGGGCAGCCAGCAGAGCCCATGTGGTGCAGTCCAAAGAATAATTTCATATAGTTCCCACAGAAAAATTAAAAAGAACTCCATAATCTGGTTCATTACGTTTAACTTAGTGTGGATGTTCCTTAATATGTGACGGTTTTCTTCCTCCCAACATTTTTCCCACAGCTGAGGGTCATATTGATTATTTAAAAAAATGAAATGCAAAATCCCTTTATTGAAAATTAATATGGAAATAAGTACAACCAGTCCATACAATCGTGGCTCTAGTCCATGGTAAACTTGTGCTTCAACACCATATATATCCACTATGGCCAAAAATCCTTTTTCTTCATATCGAACGCAGAAAGTAAACAGATGATTGTTGGGTCAGAGACTCATCAAAGGTCAGCACGTCCTGAAACAGAGAAGATGAAATCCATCATCAAAAGTTTTTTTTAAACTTGTAAAAGTTCCAATAAATAAGAATAAAGCCACAATACAAAATGACAGACTCTGTTTGGACACAGTAATTTACAGTGACACTTTCTTTTGAACTCTCCGATAGAGCAATCATTTATAGTAGGCTAATTTCAAGAAAATGCTCCCACTCAGCAAAGTGGCTTTAAATAAACAATCTCTTGAAAACCCTGTCTTTCATGAGTGAGAACTTTTTTGTTAAAGCATCCACGCCAAGACCTGATTAAAAAAAGACCATTTTGTCAATTTATCTTAAGCCCATTCATTTTTAGCCTAATTACCAGTTTGCACAGGATGACAGATCTCTGTAATCACTTTCCAAAATTACACAGACGAGAGTGTGTACTCCATTTATGTGTTGTCTTTGTAAAAAGTGTATGCACATTTTGCAAATCACATTGATGTGCTCTGACAATAACAAGAACCAAAAAAAGGGGATGTATGGAATGCTTTCATGTGCAATTTTAGCAGATGTTCTACAGTAAGGTTGTTCAGTGTTATTTCTTACAGAAGATCAAGAATTCCCTAAAACAATGCATCACATTATACTGTTACAAGACCCAATGTGTTGAATTTCTGATACCATTTTAATGATACAGAAAATGTTGTATTCATTTGGATGCCTTTAGGCGAAATATGTGGACCAGACACTGATACAGTCCAGTCATATTGTTAAGGACCAGCAGATGACAATTTTGCAGTCAATGTCAAATACTGTTAGAGTTAATTACAACAATCCTGTACACTTTTTATCAGTTCTAATTTCCTCTTCTGACTAATACAATTTTTACCTAAAGAAATACGATAGGAAATCTGATCAAATGAGGATTATTAGAATCTTAGTTTAATGTTCACTCTTTGTAGCTCTGGTGTGGTCTCCTTTAACTTTGTTTACCAGCTGGTCACTAACTTTGCGTGTTATGCAGGGTTTTGTAGTACATGTAATTGGGATTATGTAATAAGATTACAGAAAAGGATAATCTGCTCAGAATACATTTAAAAATATATATATATTAAATTATAGTTTTTATAGATTTTCAAGGATTACTGGATTTCATTTTTAATTATGTCTTTAAGATATAGCAATTATAATGATAATTATGACAATTCTCCATTTACTCATTAAAAGCATGTCTGGTCTTACCTTACTAATTATAAAAAATGCCATGTAATTGTTGTTATGTAGTAACTCCCTACATTTCGAAGTAATCTGGTTCTCAGTTTGTGGGTTTATCAGTCTGTTTACAGCTGCTTTAAAAAAGTTTTAAAACAAATACACAGGTTAAAAAGGTCCGTAAAGCTGCAGAATCGGTTGGTAATACTTTGCATTATTCTCAGTTATAGAAATTAATTTACTACGATCTTCTTAAATTAGGTTCACCAAATAATTACACATAATGATCCAGTGCTAAATTTCATTGCAATCCATTCAATAGTAGCAAAGACACTTCAGTGTGAACCACGAAATGTCATTAAGGTCACGGGAACGCAAATCTTTATTTATATTTAAAAAGTACTTGGTTTTTTGTGATTCTTATGCACCAAGGCAAATTCCTCGTACGTGTAAAAACTTACTTGGCAATAAACCATTCTGATTCTGATTCTGATTTGACAAGTTGGGAGTGAGAACATGTTGGAATGTCTGTACACTATTTTATGGTAATCCATCCAATAGTTGTTGAGATACTTTTCTCAAAAGGGGTGCATGGACAGAGTACCATTGCTATTTCTGGAGCCATGCAGCACTGCTGCTAAAAATATTCATGTCATGTATCATTGATTGGTAAATCATTTATTATTTAATGAATACATTATTGTACCCACGTCTACAGTCATTGACAGAATTGTAGGAGATTGCCCTCTCGTCTCCTCCTCTGTGGGAGACCTTTATTGGTTTCTTAATTCCACACACATCATATTATTTTGATTCTTTCCCAGTTCAGAAGGGCCTCTCTCTCTGACTTTTTGACTCAAGAGTGGAGGTGAGACTTTGGTGCCAAGAAGGCTCCTCTCAAGGGAGTCTGTTTCTTTTTGCATTCACAGATTGGATCTCTAGGTGTCAATCTTCCTATCCTCTTGTTTGAACAATGACTCCTCCACAGATCAGAACGACACCCGACACCCAGGACTTTGGGTCCAAGCATCTGGAGTTAGGAAACC
>JAGRRF010012898.1:1692370-1705179 GCA_019097615.1 Morone chrysops
ATCTGTCCGAACTCCTCCACATTGCCACCCCTTCCCGTTCCCTCAGATCTGCCTCCTCTGTCGACCTCTCTGTCCCTCCCACCCGCCTCATCACCATGGGGAGCAGGGCTTTCAGCTGCTCTGCCCCCCGACTCTGGAACTCATTCCCACCGGACCTCAGGAACTTGGACTGTCTCACACTCTTCAAATCAAGACTAAAAACTCACCTTTTCAGAATTGCATACCCCACTTAACTATCTACATTGTCTTTTCTTATCTGTTTCTTGTTTCTTACCGTTTTTATTTTTATGTGTCGTACGGTGTCCTCGAGTGCCCAGAGAGGCGCTGTAGTATATTAAGTAGCAATGATGTGAAGATGTGTTGAAGAGAAGTCCGCTGACACCGTCTTGATTGTACTATATAAAGGTTTATTACAAAAAAGTACAGCATCATACAAGCCTCGCGAAAGCTTGGAGAGCATCCAGCCAAATAAACAACTCCGTCTATTATACATCGGAGACACGTTTATATAGGTTGGTTGTTTATTCCAAAAGATGAAAAGAAACATCTGGTTTGTCTAACAGATATACTGCAATGTTTATGTTAAAGAAGGGAGACATCGAGGGGACCCCTAACCAAAACATTTAAGGGATGTAAATGTCACATAAATCTCATCAGGAGGCCCCTAACCAAGCATTCCATAGTAAGAACATCACTGAACCTCATAAACTGCTAGCACTACATATGTTAACAAAATATCATTTGAATCTTATAATAAAATGTACCATTAATGTATAGACCATCAGATACCACAGCGCCTTTAAATAAAATGTATTATTATTATTATTATTAAACTAACAATGGGTGAGTAAGGACATTGCACTTCCTGTTTGTGCAAGAAAAACAACATTCCTCCGCCAATAGGTTTATTGTACTTCCTTTAATCAATTTGCATCATGGTAGCTGGAGGTATTGTGTAGACAATATACATTGCTAGAGTACACTGTGTGGTATCACATAGCCAAAGTCAATATGGGAATTACGAATGACTGCAGCCCTACATCAGGTCTGACAGGACATAAAAAACACATTACCAGAAAATCAAAGATGGCACGAAATCAACCGAACACAAGCTCAACGGGTTTATGTGTAGTATTATTGCCTCAGGTTGATTCATCTCCAATTAAAAGACCAGTGTGTAGGATTTAGTGGCATCTACTGGTGAAGTTGCACATTGAGACTATTTGAATACAGTTTAGCGTTCTGTGTGTAGAACAGGTGCCAGGAACAATTTTTGGCCCTAAAACATATTTGAGCCTTACGATGCTAGTTACTCACTGCAGATCGAGCATATTGCTATGTTTGATATTATGGTGGATGCAAATGCAAAGACACAAAGACAACAGTATTGTGAAGTTAAGAAGATTTATTCTTAAACGTGCTGAGGTGATGATGACAAGACGGTAGAGGAGCAAGGGTGGGGGGCTGGTCAAAAGCTGGCAGGCAGGCAGATGAAGTGTAGTCCTGGAGGACAGGAGTTGCAATTAAGCAGGAGTATAACATAAACTGAGAAAGCACTAGAAGATAAGGCTATAGAGCTTACTACCCCGGTTGTAGACTGAATGATCTGCCGCAGGATGTCAGTAGAGCTGTAGCTGATTTACTGGGCTGATGAGCGGACAGGTGAGCCAACCTACTGTGCTAAGCTGATTCCAAACAGGTATGCAGGAGAGTAGAGCTGGGAGCCAGGAAAGAAGCCACACCAGCGGCTGTGGTGTAGACGCAGAGCGGGTCATCTACTAATCGGAAGGGTTGTTGGTTCGATCCCCGGCTCCTGGTGCCACATGTCGAAGTATCCTTGAGCAAGATACTGAACCCCGAATTAGACAACAGCTTAAAGGACCAGTGTGTAGAATTTAGTGGTAGTAGTCATCCAAGTACAAAAGAGAAACTCGGGTGGCTGCAAAACTTGCAAAAATGTCCCTATCTAGAGCCAGTGTTTGGTTTGTCCGTTCTGGGCTACGATGATTCTTATTTTCAGGTGGTTATACACTAACACACTACACTACACTAATGAAAACATAGCTATGAATATTATATTCCATTTCTGACAATAGATCCTCATGAATGTTACACTGGCCCTTAAATTAGAGTGACTGCAAAACTAATAGGATCCTACACATTCATTAAAATATATATATAACACTTTATAATAAGGGTATACATTATATACTTGAATAATACTTAACTAATGCATGACCCCTGATGATTTAATGTATGAATAATTAATGAAGGATGTATGATGAATTCCTGTTGCTCACCACAAACAAATGATCAAGTCTCTATCGCTTTTGTGATTAGTTCACACGTCATACATCATCAGTTAAGGAATATTACTTCATACATTAATTGATAAGCGGTCAAATTAAGTGTGTCAAAAATACCACTTGGTCCATTCTCATAGACATATGAAAAATGAATGAATGAAAATGAAAAAGATATTTCTTATAAATCAGAGAAGCTGAGAATATGTGAGGTCTTGAAAAAACTGTAACATGAATCCATCTAATTGGTCACATATCAATTAGTGTATGAAGTAACTGTTAATTAACTTCCCATAACTGATAATTTATTAAATTATTAATCACAGAAGTCATAGTGAGTATTATTTGTTAGTGGTGAGCAACATGAATTCATGGAGCA
This sequence comes from Morone chrysops, assembly GCA_019097615.1. Lineage (NCBI taxonomy): Eukaryota > Metazoa > Chordata > Actinopteri > Moronidae > Morone > Morone chrysops. The sequence continues at coordinate 1,695,053 of JAGRRF010012898.1, forward strand.
TCCTGCACTAGTTCTTGCATTAAATAATCATGAGTTAGTAATTAGGTAAGCATTACTTAAGTTCAGTATATACTCTGTACATGTGCATTCTCATGAAGTGTTACACATAAACTGCTAGATAGACCTTGGAGGGATGCCAAATATACTGTGCCCCTTTTATCATGCGGACAGTGATAATGCTGATAACTTCAATTTCAAATTGATTTTAAAATGTTATTGCTCACTGCCTCACGAGTCAAGTCCCTTCTTCCTTTTGTTTTTTGAAACTTCTTATCTTTTATTTATTTGTTTATTAATTTTTGTGCTATATAAATTAGGTTTATTATTATTTACAGTTCCTACAATAAAACAGTGTCAATGTGTGACCTGTGGCTAAGCAAAAACTCTTGAAAAAACTTGTGTCCTCCTCCAAACTAAAGCAAAATTTCAAATGGATGATTCAGTTCAACAAATGATTTTGCCCATCTGTTTTTATTTGTGTTCTGAATGTGTTATTCCGTTTTATCTAGCTATTTCTGCCATTTTGCCATTTGAAAATATTTGTTCAGCATTTAAAGCGACTGCAGAGCAAATAAAGTGCAAAAATAATGGAAAATGAAAATAAGTGCCAGTTGCCAGCTGTTAAGCACTAAGCAGAAATTACAGCTGATGGAAATGTCATTAGTTTCGCAGCTATTGCTCATAAACCAAAGTATTGGACAAATTAAAATGCTGGCCTGATGATAGTGCTAGTTGAAAAGTTCAGGGATAAGCTCTGTTAGAAGAATTTAAGCTGCAGTAGGTCATTTTATCATCATTTTAATAAAAATAACTTTTTGCCATATTTTCTGAAACTGTCATTATATCAGTCACTGGTTCCTCTGGCTCCTCGTAGTGCTCCTAATGGCATTCGCAAGAATCCACCGAGCCTGAATAAAAGCAACCAATCAGAGCCAAAAAAGACAGGAAGATTATGTATTTAATGTACTACTGTCAGGATATAGGGGTGGCTGCGGCTCAGAGGAAGAGCTAGTGTTCCACCAATCGGAAGGTTGTTGATTTGATCCCCGGCTCCTCCCGCTACATGTCGAAGTAGCCTTGAGCAAGATACTGAACCCCAAATTGCTCCCGATTCATAGAAACCAGTATTTGATTGTAGTGTTTATTCACTGTTAGGAAATGTTTTGATGAGACTTAAGAATCTGTATTGAAATCAAACCATCAGGTGAAGATATTTTTATTAAGTAACATGAATTAAAATACATGTAAACATATAGAACCTCAGGCACTTTGAGGAGCTATCAAGTTTACCTTTTCACACAACTGTAGCTAGATTGTCTGCTCTCTAGCTAACCAGTCCACAACTCTACTTCACATGGACAGCTTTCTAAAAAGTCTTCACATCACTGTAGCCAGGTGCTTGTCACAGTAAAAAAAAACATTTCTAGAAAAGAAAGCTAATTCCCACACTGCCATCCAAAGTCTCTCTGCTCTCAGCTCTCCTCAGTCAGAGTAGGCGGCTGTCTGTCCAGGATGCTAGCTAGTGTTTTAAACGGCTGTCCCCAGTCACCAAGGGAGCTAAAATCCCCTGTATCATCAATTACCCACGATTCCTCTATAGAGCTGAGCGAGCCAGCCACTGAGCCTTCACCCTCATAGGCGTAGGTGGCCAGTGAATCATACGGTGGGGCGGCGTAACCCTGCTGGCTGTCCTCCAGCCGCTGCTCGATGAACTCCCTGATCATTTCAGCGTCGCCCTCGGTCACTCTGCCGCGGGCAGAGACTGGGGCCTTGTTGTTCACGGCAGTGATGACGCTGGCTGTTTGGCAGTGGATGTCGGGTGACCTGACATTACCGGGGCGACTGCTGAGATGCAGCAGAACCCCGTCTCCGTAGCCATTTTTCTCCTTCTTGGAGGTGCTGCTGTGAGTGCTGGTGCGCTGTGAGTGCGTGGTGCGCAGAGTGCCCATGTCGAAGGCATGAGTGTCCGCTTCACCACCGCCCTCGTCGTCATAGTGAATGACGTTATCACGGATGTCCTCTTTGGATGTCATCAGAGTCTCTTTCTCTTTGTTGCGCCTCTGGCCCATGTATAAGACTGCCATAACTGCATGACACAAAGAGAAAAAAAACTATGGCTTAGTTGAAAGATATTTATACCTGTGTACATTTGGCACGGTCTCAACTGGATGTTGACCCATATGTGTGCTGTTTTTGTAATTATCTTTTGAGCATATTTGATTATCTATGTGACCATGTTTAAAATTATTCTGACTGCATAAGTTTTGATTGGAAATTTGGAAATATCTATTAATTTCAGCCTCTAAAGGACACAGCTATACATTTTTTTATAAATTCCTCTCACAGTGGCCCAAATATTCTTCCTGTCCATTCCAGTGTTTGTCATTTATCTCAACTTTGCCAACTCATGTTGAATTTCCCCCCTCAGTTTTACTACACATTAGTGTATCTTAATAAAATGTGTGTTGCAAGAGTTATATGTAATCTCTCCTGATCCCTTTTTAACAAGGCTACTCTGTTAGAGATGGGGGACAAAGGTGAACAGTGACTGTGGACTTGCCATTGTTCCAATGTCTCTTTTTGGCCTGCCAGATGTTTCTAGCAAAAAAATATTTTTTTATACTGTTTTATTTTTCTCTAAGGTAAAAATTCTCTCTAAATATGTAGGATCCCTAATTATTAATTAGTTTTCACAATCTGACCACAGTGGGCAAAGTGACACTTTGTCAGTCAGTTAAGTGAAATTGTAACTGCAGCTGAAGCTCTGAGAAACTGAGGGAGAGCGCAATAACTGCACTTTGCACTTTGTCTTGGTTTTTGGTTGGGTACTGTAGTTACTGCGATATTTAAGATAGAGCCAGACTGAACTCAGCTATTCTGTTAAAGTTGAATTTCTATCACACCTCAATTTTGATCAAAATTGTAGTTACTGTGGTTTGCCTTTGGGCGGAGTAGTCATGCTATCAGAGGATCTCTTAATGGCCAGTGTGGACAGGACGACTGGTTATAGGGACTCTTTCAAAGTACATTTAGCATCTAAATTCAGATACAAAATTTCACATGAAAAAAACTTTATTTTATGTGAACTAAATTCAAACAGTAATCTCAGTTTTCTCAGCTGCTATGGCAGGCTGAGCACATGACAACAAGGAAATGTGTGCTTAAAGTTTCTGGTTAACAGTCTCCGCTTTAAAAAAGAACACGCCACAATCCAGCTGTCTTATCCTTATGTTTTAAGACTAATGAAAAAGCTGATGGATCACAGTGTGAACTATCTTGACGGTGGGGTAAGGGTGACACTTCGCTTCCAGGTCAGATGAAGGGTAATTTGCTTTGTCTCAGTTGGAGTCTGCATGTGAGGCATACAAACTGCCAAAACTGAGCGCAAGCAGCTATAAAGATAGCAAGAGGAGCCCCGCTGCTCACTCAAATCTCACAAATTCCTCTTGCGGGCACAAAACATTAATTATACTCACACTTCTGTCCTGGATTGGTCTCTGTAGAACTTTCCAGCAGGTGTTACTATTTCTTTATATATATGTATTAGAAATGATAGATGTTATGATTATGTTCTGGGGTATTTGAGGAAATAAGTGCGTACATTTACCACCTTATTCCAAATGCAGGCATATTTTATGTTTTCATTTTCATATAATCATACCAGGTTACAGGTTTGTTTTACTATCATTCCTTCCATCAGTCTCCAGACTGTGTGTCTGTGTATGCATCATTAGTCACAGTGCGCAGGTGGCTCGCCTTTAGGTTTCATTTCATTCAAATGATGGTCAGGACTGGTACGCCTTGCCGGTGAGTGACTATAAACTAGCATTGCTAGTAATTCAAATCAAGAATTAATATCACATGAATGATTGTATAATTTCATTGGTTAATTCTGGGTTTTCATTGCAGGTTTACAACCTAACTAATGTCACTAACTAACTAACTCATTAACGTCACTAATTATCAAGCTGACAGGCTAGCGTAGTTGTAGCAGTTAGGCTACCTAGTGTGTGTGGATGCTTATTGTGTATGTGTGCGCAATATAAATTCATAAAGTGACTCGAGTTGTATCCACCGTACTTGACCTGAAACCCTTCCAGAGGGGAGTTTATTGAGCTATAGCAGGTAGCTTAGTAAAAGTCTAGGCAGTTAGAGAAGAGTTCTGCTACCTTTACTTATCTGTCAATGCACGCCCTCAGGTTTTGACATTAACCCTGCAGATAATGTAAAAGGGATGTGTTGCAGGATGTGGTAATTCCTATTTCTGATGATTTTTTTTTTCTCATAACATTGAAATAGTAATACGTTTAGTCCTGCTTCCTCCATAGAGATACCTACTACACACACATTTTTTCATGTAGATATTTTCATTTTGATCTGGCATTTATGTAAACATAAAACAATCAAATGTACATTATTATTATTTTTTCTTTTAGAACCTGATAATTTTTTTACTTTTTATTATCATAGTTGCTTATGATAGCACAAGCCATAAGAATATTTCAATCACATCTTATATGTCTCAGTTAATGTCATGGAGATACCGTAGTAACAACTAAAACAATGACAGCCAAACTATTCCCATGACAACTGAGTGAACTGAAATCCATTATATGAGGTTGAAAGCTCTTTCTACAGTAGCACAGAATAGACAAACCAATTGGTATTATCGACATATAAAAGATGGATGTCACCTCTCCACTTCTTCCCACTGTGAAATATCCTGGATTTGGTCACTGCCACCTTTTGCAATATGGAGCCAGAGTCTGCGCAGCAGTGATTGAGGTTGGCGACGTGGTATTATAAGACGTAACAAGACGAAACAGACAAGCGAAGTAGACTTGACCCTTTTTTGTAGTTCCAGTTAGGTTTCCACAGAAATGTCCTTCAGAGAAACCAAGAGAGTACTTTTTTTCTTTTATACATTTCGGAGCCTGTACTTTTTTAGTCCTTTAATATTTCTACTTGAGTAAAAAATGTGTGTACTTTTGCCACCTTGAAAACAGATGGAGAAGAAGGTCAATAAGAATGGCAAGAATGAACCCAAACAGTGAAACTGTTGGCCAAAAAATCAAGACAAAGAGCTAAAAGATGCTAAAATGCTTCATAGCGAGGAGGGGCGCTGCAGAGGAGCTCAACATTCTCTGGGGGTTCATCGCTACAACTGCTAGTGCAGCTTTAAGTGTTTTTTATCAGAAATGAAAAGAAAATAAATAGTAGCTTGTAAATCAATAGTGATGAAGCAATCTTTGATTTCCTGGTATACAATAATCTCTTGGAACACTTTAGCTCTCTTTATTATATAGGGCTCATGGGAGGTGAAGAAAGAGATCTTGATATTGATTTCCAATAGAAGAACCTGAAGCTCAGTTGTGTGTTTAAATGATTATTTGTAGTGTTTGTTGGTGAGAACCTAGTTATTTGTCCTTGTGTCTCCTTCTGGTCAACTGGGGCTCCTGCACAGCGAGGGATAGAGCTGTTTAACATTAACATTTGTGTTCTGCCTTGCTCAGATCTCAGTTTTCCTTGCAGGACAACACAAACCGGTTTCTGTGTGTTGTGTCTCAGGCTGACTTTTGAAGCGGCCACCAAAAAAAAAAAGACACAGAAACGGATTAGCGAGAACAGAGGGCTGCTTTAGAGACTGTGTCAGATGCAGAGTACAGAGGATCACACAGAGCTGTGGATTAGTTTCAAAATTTGGGCTCACTCAACATCACTGACCAAAACTGTTCACAAAGCCTGTTCTGCGTAAACGTATACAAAGAGGTGCAAAACAATTCAACAGCAAAACTCACTGCATCCTCCAAAAGATTATACAGTTGAAGCAATATCTCTTAACAAAAACTGAACATTATAACCTTCATGAAGGGAGGATTTATTGATTCATTGACTGCATTAGTTTTAGCTGGTTGTACCTAATAAACTGAGTGTATATGACACCAAGAAACATTTTCTACATTCTATTTCTACAAAAATTTTTTACAGTGTATTGTAATCTGACAAAGTGCCACCTCTAACTACCTAAAGCCTCTGAAATGACCACAGCATCAACACCTCTATGACAGTGCCATACATCTACTGGAGGATTGTCTCTCCATTATACAGTTGGCACACACATAGGCCTAAAATACAGACCGGGCACCTCTCCAGCTACCAGTACACACTCTTTGCTTTCAACACGTTCTCACTCACAACTCATCAATCACTGCCGCTTGGTCACTGGCCCTCCCCTCCAAAATGTAACGCTGTGGGGGTCCCTCTATTGTCATTCTGGACATGCAGGGTTCTGTGGTCAAGTTAGAGATAATAACTATTCAGTGTCCGGTTAGAGCTTCAAAATAATGCTTGCGCAGTTAATGTTGTGAAACTGTCTTAGTTTGGTTCGGTTAAGGCACAGGTTAGGTAAGGTTAGGTAAGGTTCAGGAAAACATTGTTTTTATGTTACGTTAGTTAACTTATGTACGTTACTGAAAATACATTTTTTACTTGGTTTCGCACAGGACATGAGCAGTGGTCTCAAAAGGATCTGTGTTTGTTTGAGCCATCTATCAGCCCCACAACCTATTACTATATGTGAACGTCTTGTGACTTTGACAGCAGGCGTGACCAGAAGTGACATTAGGAATACCAATACTGTCATATTTTGAAGCAAAGAAAACACTACAATACACTAAGATATGTTTCTGAAAAGATTTGGGCAACGCAGTAATAGAATCTGGATTCATATCTCATCAGCACTGCCTAGTTTGACAGTTTGATCTGTTGCTTTATGGGCTATTTTACTCTAAATGGGACCATCATTTACTAAATGAACATTATGCTCAACAAGTCGACAACACCCAAGCCAAGTCCCAACAGACTGAGCTACTGCTGTGCTAGATTGTAAACTGTTTCTTTAAAGCCAATGTATGTACAATTGGAAAATGATGCTTCTTAAACTATAGCTTAAAAAAAGGAAACATTGTATTTATTCCCTCTCTGGACAGTATTAACAGCTAAAGCACTTACAGCTTGGATTAACGACTCTGGTTGAATCAACGGCACAAAAGATGAACAACATCAGATTCTCTGACAAGTAGTCCAAATAGACAACTTTATTTGTCCAGTGTGTGTCCTGCCCACTGCTCTATAAATCTAAATTTGCATTGCTGTACAGTTGACAGAAGCAGAAGGCAAAAACAGAAAATCTGAATGTGACAACAGAGTCAAAACAATATTTCTCTGTTTATGAAAAATGGGAATAAAAGCACATTCTGTATTTAAATATAAATGTAAATAAAGTCCAACGTATGTCTTTTCTGCTCGGAGAGAAAACAGACAGCTTTATAAGATAAGCGGCCAAACTGAGCTGTTGGAAGGAGTGTGTTTGCTTGTCAGAGTGTTGAGTAAATATAACAGTCTTTTATAGCTGGAGTCAAAGTTTTGTGCACCGAGGTACACAGCAACATTGTTAGCTTGTAAGCAGGAGCCCTCAGTGACTGTAGCACCACCCGGGTAAATAATGACCACTGCTTCATCTTCAATATCACCTACATCACATACCAAACACAGCCTTTTCTCTCCAGGGAGACCATTAAACCTGCCTGTTTCAGCAACATACAGTACCTAACTAACTGCACACAGAAATCTTTGACTTTTGGTTCAATTCTGCTTCACATAATTCTTTACACTGCAGTTGTTTTGTTTTTCCAGACATCTACAGACCATTTGTCCTTCAGGAATTTCAGTAGAATTTGTACTGAGAGGCATGAATATTACACTTTAACATGTTTACAAAAACAAATTCTTATGTGAGAGCTCTGATTAATAATATATTCTTTCATTTTGAAACAGTAGCCTTATGTTATTGTTGTTATTGAGCCTTTCTGCATTGCATGAATCACTGTAATGGACTGCATTACAATTTTATTTATTCATGTTGATGGAGCCCCCAAATGCCAGAAGTAGAACTACAAGGGCCAGGTAATTAGTCATTGTATTTTCACAGTGTGGTATTAGTACTTTTGATCTTCCTTCTACCTTTGGTTAGCACACCCACAGCCTAACTGCAACTCACATGCTTCCCTAAATCGTTTACAGTTAGTCCAAAATGCAGCCACCATGGTTCAAGCAAAAAACAGCCATCGGTCCCACATTACCCCTGTTCTCGCATCCCTTCATTGGCTTCCTATAAAATTCAGAATCAACTATAGGATCTTACTGATTACATATAAGGCACTTCATGATCTCACCCCCTGTTACATTTCATATCTCCTTGTTCCTTATTCCACTCCTCGACCACTTCGCTCCTCAAATCTCGGCCTATCATCCATCACCCACTTTAACTGCAAAACTGTGTTATACCTGGTATGAACATGTGTTTTGGGGGCCACCCTGGTAGCTCACCTCTCTCTGTCTACTCATTTTTTTAATATTTTGAGTTCTCCTATTGATTATATATACTGTATATACACCTAGCCCTTGTCAAAGTCACTCAAATCCTCACACTGCCCATTTTTCCTGCTTCTAAAACAAATGTTCACTTGCTGCCTAATATATACCACCCACTGACAGGAGCCATGATAACCAGATAATCAGAGTTATTCACTTCACCAGTCAGTGCTTTTTAGATTATCTAAATTCTGAATGGCCCAAAGACCATATTGAGTAGGATAAGGAAGGATGCCTTGACATTTGTTCCAATTGGTCAAAAGTCTTTAAATCTAGTTCAAAGATACTATGTACTACATACTAACATAACTTTGTTGTACTTGTGTTTATTAAACGTGTTTTTTTTTTGTGACGTGATGTGTACACATCTATGATATTCATAGATACCAATTTTTTTTTTTAAGATAACTGCTGACTCAAATACATATAAGAACCTCACTAAAGAAGCAAGAAATTAAAAATTTCGGTTCAGAGCACAACACAACAGTATTTGTGTTTATTTATTTATTCTGGCTTCCATCTTAAAGTATCACTATGGGAACATAAATGGAAGGAACACAGGACAGTGTATTGGACTGAAGTCAGAGGGCCAATAATCAAAGACCTCATGACCCATATATGATATACACCCCCCAGTCTGCTGCTCAAAGTCCTCACTGGAGACCCTGCATACAGATGTTTTGTTATGTTGTCCTTATCCACCCCTCACTCACTTCCATCCATTTAAAAACGTCTGATCTGTGAAGCACATCGGTGCACAGGAAAGGAAACAGCATCCCCTCGGGGCTATGTGCTATAGAAACTAAACAAGGTCATAGTGTAGACTAGTGGCTGGGTTAATGGGGGCTGCTAGTATGTACTGGAGTATATTGATGTTTCAGCATGTTCAGCTCTTTGGGAGACTTAGAAAATCATCTTGTGCCTGAATCTGAACTGCTTGCTGCTGGAGGAAAGGAAAACTTACCATATGGTGCATCTGAAGGTTGTGAAAAGGAACTAACAGAAATAATAACTACAGTGGGCCAGAGAGGAATTCAAACGAGAGCACATGCAGTCTGTGAAAAATCCATCCATTGCAAGCCACACACCGTTTATTGGCTTCCTCTCTGATTTAAAGCCAATACTCTGTTTGCTGAAGCATGTCACTAAATGGTTTTACAAGTGCAAGAAATGTACACAAAACGGACAATATAGAGGAATTTACCATCAATGTGCAATAAAAAGCGCAGAATATTGTAAAATCATAGTTTGCGATTCAGCAGGATCAGCAGCACCATGCTGCAGTGAAATAACGCTGTGTTAGCATTAGAGTAAGATTTATTTAGTGTTGTGAGGAGAGGAGGAGGAGGAGGAGGAGGAGGAGGAGGAGGAGGAGGAGGAGGTGGGGCTGTTGGCCCTGTAAATTACTGAAATTTCTCCAGGCTATGATGTAGCAGAAAGGTTCTTTCTGACATATAGACGCCAAACTGTAGTAAGAAATACTAATCTGGCCTCCAGCAGCTCACCATGAATGAATCTAGAGCTGCAAATTTGGGGTCATGTTTTTGCAAGGTCTCAGGCTGGTATTTTAATGTAACAGAGCAGAATTCTTCATATTCATCATCATCATTCACTACTATTAGTGTAGTTGTTGCTACTGTTGTTGCTGTGCACCTGTCTGTCTGTCTGTCTGTGTCTGTCTCTCTCTCTCTCTG
>JAGRRF010012898.1:1723516-1734173 GCA_019097615.1 Morone chrysops
AATTGATTTGAATAAATTGATTTGATTAGATCTGTGGTTTAATTTCCTCCGGATTATTCCAGAGGCTAGATAATGGAGGTGGTGCCCCATCTTTATTATTAAGTGTATGTTCCTACATAACCAAATCTTACACAGGTGCACCTTTGGAGTGTAAAACAGTGTTATGTTGCATTTGAATCAGTAATGCTTAGTGAATGTTGAAGTTGACAGCTTTGAATATTTTTCACAATAAACATATTTAAAAGTGTTGAAAGTTTCTCCAACATAGATTTGAGATGTGAGCACGAATCTGCACAAAAAAAACAAATGCACCGTTTACTGTCAAAGTGAGAATAATTTAGCTGACTGAAAAAGCCCTTACTGTGTTACCGACACCATAAAATACTGATCTTAACCAAGCGATCCTTTCACACCTTGACTACTCATAGAAATTCTAAGGTAAGGGTAAAAGAAACTACAATATGTCTTCAGCTTTATTAAAAATGCTAAATATTGGTCTGGAGGAAGTGATGGAGAAAGATGAACTCACAGAGAGAAGAGATCGGTAACAGTAAGCTGGGGAAGAAGTGAATGTAATGGGTGAAGATCAGAGTGAGAGAGATGAGAGAATGACAAGCTGATGGAGAGAGAGGGGATGACAATGAGATGAAAGATGATGACCCAATGTCTGTCACAGTTCCAGCTGGACCTCATATCCTGTACAGAAAATTACTACCGCATTAAAACTTCCAGAATCTCTGAATATGCAAATGTTGTTGATTTCTAAAGTTTTGCTGCTGGACACCAGATGTCTCCTACTTCACTGTAAAGTCCATTCTCAGTGGATGTGCACTGGTGGCTTCAAGTTTCTACATCACACTGTACAAGTTGCATACTGGACCAGGATGGACTTCCTAACTATTGTGATGTCACAAATTGAATGAATGTGAAAACATCCTTCTAGTGTCAAACTCTGCTCAGCATTCAAACAGCACACTGTAGGAACAAAAAGAAACACTGGTTTCTGACTGGAGGGGGCTTTAAAAAAGTAGCTTATTGACAAAATCTAAACATTTCTCTACATCTCAACATCTAGTTATGTCCAAATTATGTCTGAAACACTTGCACATAATTATTCAGCCAACGTTTAAAAAGCTGCTGCTGTTCAGATTCTGTTGGAAACATCAGATTTGGCCACTAGATGGAGTCAGACACTCATCAACTGTTAACTGATGCCTAGCTGTTTGTGTGTTTTTAACCTCACCTCAAACGCCTGTCAGACAATTTTCTTCAATCATTTTGGATCATCCAACCATTTAACTCATAAACTCCTGTGTTTCTCTCTATAAGGGACAGTGAGGGGCTCCGAGGGTTTATGCTGTTGCTCTGTCTAATGAGGAGGCTTGGCAGATTTGTGACTCGGCAACCGTTTGCCTCCTCAAGGAGCTTACAGGAGGAAATCATATGGTGCATACACAGTCTGGATGAGTTAAGCTGCTTGCTCAAATTTACTAAATTTAGATTCCACCACAGCTGCAGCTGCACTCCAATCAACCAAACGTGCAGAGGAGTGAGGGAGAGAGGGGGACAGCAGTATGCAACTGAACACTTAACACAGAATTTAAACAGTTGCAAGGGTTTGTTTTAATATGTTTTGATTATGTATCAATACTTTCAGTCTGTCATTAAATGTTGTAGAGTGCACTAACTGTTGATATTTGTTCACTCCAGACAACTGGCCTGAAGTAAATACACGGTTGATTACAGTTATTACCATATGACCTTTATCAGCAGATGAAAACAGCTAAAGTGATTTGTAGTATGATCAAAAAGCTATTATGTGGCAAAATTGTTTGTGGTTTCCAAGTTTAAGAATGAACTTTCAACCGTAGCTTTTAAGCCAACATGGAAGAAACCTCCTCAGAAGAAATTTAAATACCAAATTCTTTATGACAACTGGACAAACCTCCTCAGAAAAAATGTAAATACCAAATTTTTTATGACAACTGGACAAACTCCAATTGCAAACAGAGATCTTGTGATATGATTAAAAGGATTTGTTTTTCAGAAAGAAGGTTTTTACATGCTCCATTGAACATTGAGTCTGCATTAGTTTTAGACCACATTTCCACCTACTGTGGTATTAATATTTAATCTGTATCTGGATGATGGATAATAACCCCACAGGCTTTTGCATTTACACATGGTATTAATATGTGCTCTTGGCATGATTCTGCCCTCTTCTCAGTATGCACATTTGGTAGGAGGAGCTGGCAGACTAATCAAGGGTGTGTACACAGCAGGCGGCTATGGCTCAGAGGTAGAGTGTGTACACTAAGCGGGTACTGGTGGTTCGATCCCCCGCTCCTCTCACTGCATGTTGAAGTGTCCTTGAGCAAGACACTGAAACCCAAATTGCTGTGCATCGGTGTATGAGTGTGTATGAATGGGGTGAGTAGGGCATGTAGTGTACAGCGCATTGAGTGATCCATAAAAAAAACCTAAACCTTTATGATGAGAGAAAAGTACCATTATACATGCTTTTTAGTCAACAGGCCTACATTTATATCACACTTTTATCCAAATAGCTTTACAAATTGCCTATCATTCACACATGCACATTACCCAGCAATGGCAGCACCCATGCTGGGCATCAAACCGCCAACCCTGCAATTAGTAACAATCCCGCTGAGCCACAGCTGCCCTGTAAGTTCGGGAACTGCTGGACTTACAAACACATTGGTGGGGCCTTTAACATACAAACCAGAATACATTTTGTGGATTAAGAGTTATTTAACAGTGTTCAAAATCAGGTGAGTAAGTCTAAACTTTGAAGGTTGGACTTATTTCTTACTTGAAAGTTTGGACTTACTCTCCTTCCCCACAGCAATGAATACTCACAGGGAAATCATACTATGAGATGAACATCCTGGGAGAACGGTAATGTCGACCAGTGCATATAAATAGAGGCATGGACACAAATGATAAACCTGTATACCTTCCTACACTTAACCTTGTGATTTTGGGCTAGATATAAAATAAATACATTTCAACCTTATTGGTGTCATCCAGAGGTCTGCTATAGGTGTTGACCACTTGAGTGAGTCTATTAATAGTAGCTGCATAAGACTGGTGTCTAGTCTTAATTTGTCTCTTTGATTAGTCTAAAACCTACTGCTTATCTCAATGAACCGACTTCTAATAATGACAAAATGGAAGATAGAACGGATAGAACTCAATATTCTGCTTTTTTTATGACGGAGACATCTGGTTTACATTCTGTTTTGGCAAACTCTCATGTTTTAACCTTGAAACACAATGCAATGCAAATGCTTTTGTGTAACATTAATTACTGAACTATATGACCACACGAGGTGAGATACATGATAAATATTACTAAAAGAGCATCAGTCAGATTATATCAGGTTATAATAATACAAGCAGTCTGATCCAAATCAGTGTTTTTAGTTTGATACAGTATTTAATAATCGCCACCTGTGATCTATGTTCAGCTTCACCAAGCCTTTTTAAAGAAGGCACTGCTGAACATACATGGACCAATTTAGAAGGCGCATATTAAGACGACAATACAGTTTGTGTGCCTGTAAGACCACCTTGTGCTTGATTTAAAGGGTGCAAATGATTAAACTCAGGATGCAATGCCTGTTTACCCACTCGTAGAGCTGGGCCTGAATATAAAACAACAATAATTACATATTATATATCAAAAATCTGGTGGAGCATATGCCCTTTCACCTTGAATGGGCATGACTTGACTGTCTTGAAGCAACATTATAATAATATTACACATCTAAAACACAAGATTGCATGGAGGGAATGGCAGACTCTGTCACTAACAATGAAAACTACTATATAGTGAGGCAGTTACAGTGTCAGTACATTGGTTGGCTACTGCTGAAAACATGGCAACCCTAAACAGCATCAATGGGATTTTAACCTGTTAAAATAGAGTTATAGATAGAGTTAGGGTTAGACAGAAGTGGTTAAGTTAGGGTGGGTCTTAAGAGGTTAATAAATGTAATAATACTATGTCACAGACACTGTTTTCTTTTTGGATGAGCAGCTCTTGGCTGTGTGTGCTTGATGTGGAATACTTACTGACTTTTGTTGCAACTACAGTGATATTGTGCAGAACAGCTGTCTCTCTGTCCAGGTATTCATTTGTGGAAATGGTTCCTTCAACTGTGTCAATATCAAAACAGCTGTCAGACTCTGTGTGCCATTCCATGGAATACCTGTAGAGATAAGAGCAGTACACATGAGTCCACCTGAGAGGACAACAAGTTACAGTGACTGGGTGCTGGATGCTTGGAAATTAAAGTTGAAAAATGTCACAGGAGAGTGCTGGCTTTGCAATGCTATACATGTGTATTTTCAAGGCTTTGGGTCTATTTTCTTTCATTTCCCACACGTAATTACAGTGCTTGTGTCTCTGAGTGCTGTCAAAATGCGGGTGACCTAGACATAAGTACTGTCCCTCAAGGCATCCTGCTGACCTAAAGCATTTCTAGACAGTTGACAAAATAAGTCCATGAGCTGAACAAGTTTATGATCAATAGCTTCAGTTCAGCTACTAAATGGAGTTGCCAAGTTGTGGATGTTCAAATTATCCTTTTTCACAGCACTTGATGGACTTCTCGATCAAAGTCTCCACAGCAACAACAAAATGAACTGAGGTGAGATTGTTTTGTCACTTCTAACTTTAAATCTCAAGGTTCAATCTAAATGCTTACTTTTGTCTTATGACTGTGTGCACAATGACTGCATGCTATTCACCTTGGACACAGTAGAACCTTACAACTAATTATAGCAAAGTTATGGGACTATTATTATTATTATTTTTAGAACTACCTGTATGCATTGTCTAATTCATGTGTAGGCTGATCATTTGTCCACGATGATTTACAACAAAAGTCACGTAACGTCGTTTAAAGAGAGGGAAAGTCATTATATATCTTAAATACAGTTGGAGCCTTATTGAAGTGGCCATTAGAGGAACTGCAGTTTTTGTTACGTCCGTGTTGGCTTCATTTGCAGCCACATTGGTTTAGTACCAAATCGTTAAGAACTACTTTGTGTGGTGCAATCTATTCTAATATAATGATGCTTAAATCTCTACTTAGTTCTGTTAGTACTAGACTAAGTCTGAAAGAGCTGTTGCAACTGGCTCCAGGGCTGGAAACTAAATAATACAAAATCTAAATCTCACTAAAACAATGTTAACGTTATCTGTGTACTTTGACCGTGGCTATATGCAGCAGACTAATGAATTCCTTGTTACCTGACAGCGCTGCTGCTGGCATCCAGGTCGTGAGCTGTCACAGAGCCAATGATGGTCCCTGGAGGAGTGTCCTCGTACACATCCATAGAGTAGGAGGGCTTGGTGAAGACAGGAGGCTCATCCATGTCCAGGACATTCACCTTGACTGTCGCTGAGTCCTTGAAAGGCCCCAAATGAAGGAAACGGGGGTCAAGCTGTGCATTGGACGCCTCAACCTTGAAGGTATATGACTTCTTGGTCTCATAGTCGAGAGTCTGCAGAGTAATAAAGGGAGAGAGACAGGGATGAAATCATAACAGAATAGAGCTCCTCAAATTATTATATCGCAAATACTTGTGGGGAAATTTTGAAAATTTTTGAAATTTTTTTTTTTTTTTATATAATGTTGTTACATCTCAGGCAGTTGCTGCATATGCATACAACAACATGCAACAATGTGGATTGATGTGGATCAATCATTGAAAATATAGAGCAACCTTTAATTTTGCTTTTGTTTCCTACTTTGAGGTGTACGGACTACAATACTCGGTGAGACAGTGACAACGTCTGTGTAACAGTATTGCTAAGACCTCCTACCTGACCCAGGTGCCATAGAAACTAGGACTGGGTATTGGTACTCGATACCCTTACCTTTTGTTATTGCCCAAAATAACCCAGTACCAAGTAGTATTATAACCTCTCCTGTGAAATGATATCTGCATTCGAAATTTTGTTTGTGCTCAGATGTAGATAAAAAATTATATTTGTATGTTTTTGCATGGAGCCAATCACCGCAAGCATTCTTTGATTTAATGCGACGTGTGACTGGGCCACTACTGCAGCTACAGCAAGGAGTATGGTGTATTTGATGGAGCTGGAAATCAGTGTGCAGAGATGCCACCAAAACGATTAAAAGTTATACGCACCTGTAATTGCACAAAATGTAGATTATTTAAGTAAAAACTGAGATTACAAGTAACGTGATAAAAATCCAGTGAAGTACTCTATTGGTATTGGTATAATTTTAAGGGTACTGGTAATTTTTTAAACAACACCCAGCCCTTATAGCAACCTGCAATTTATTACAATTACTAGATAAGGCTCTTACAATCGTACGACACTTTCTCATAATTCTCAGATGCGGATCTCATTATGATGAGACAAAGAACATAATTATGAAAGTCATAATTAAAAGAGATGGTCTCTTTTGGAGTGCAAAGCGCTTCTATACTGCACATAATGAATATATCAAAATCATTAAATCTTACCATCTGTAATACAATACTATATTTTCTAATATACTACAATGGCTACCAGCCATTTTGCCAGAAAACAAAGCTTCTAGGAGGCATCCAGACAACATAGCTATAGCCAGGAACGGCTGGTATATATGGGCTAACAGGGCTAAGGCCTCCCTATCTTTTACAGTAAAGATGAAAAACTATTATTAAAAACCTTAGAACATATTGTTCTGAATTTTGGAGGAACCTAGAGCAGCAACAGCACCAAACAGTGACAGAAAAAACCCAGGATATATCATATATCTTGGGATTTCCTGTGAACGGGCTTAATTCATTCAGCCCAAACACACTAACGTAAACTTCCATTCACTTTTTATTGACAGGTGTCGGGACACACCCCCTTCATTTGGGCTAAATGAATTTAGCCCAAATGGGCTTACGTGGTTTCAGCGAATGGACTGGCTAACAGCAAGTGTAGCTAGGAATTCACTTTTCTGTTTCCCATGTTTTTTTGTCTTTTTGGAGGAGACACGGCTTGGACCCAACAAGGAATTGTTGATTTGAAACATTTATCCCCAAAAATTAGGAAACATGAATGCAGCATGAGCTACATTGGAAAAAGCTGTCATTGCTGGGTAAAGTGAACATCGCCTGTCAGCTTAATGAGGGCCACCGCATGAGCTTGCC
Source organism: Morone chrysops (assembly GCA_019097615.1). Lineage (NCBI taxonomy): Eukaryota > Metazoa > Chordata > Actinopteri > Moronidae > Morone > Morone chrysops. The sequence continues at coordinate 1,730,705 of JAGRRF010012898.1, forward strand.
CTGCGGGGGTCCGATGAATCTCCCACTTCACTCCAGCGGTGACTACTTCTCTTTTTCAGACAGTCAATTAGCCGATCACCTGTCAAACACACAGGTTGCAAAGTACACGTCTAAGACCACAGATTCTCTCAAAACGACATGCCCTGGAGAATTTGTCATGCTCCATATCTGAATTTCAGGACAAGCTGACCACAGATGACAACCAGCCAAATCCAGACACGGACACAGCTGCAGCCAGTGCAACGGTGTGCAGGATGCGGCCCTCTGATAATCTGCCAGTAGCCTCACAGTGCTGTGACATAATGGTCATCATAATGTTTGGTACATGGTGTTGCAGGTTGTTGCTGGTACTTTTCAATAATGTTGTTGTAGCGCAATTGGCATGTGCTGAAAAAATGGCTAAAAGTAACATATATCAGTAGAAGTAATGGACGAATCATTGGAACATTGGACGGTCCAACTGTATGAAAGTATTGTAACATTAACTATTACATTCACTTTTATATGATTAATGGTTCATCAACATCCAGCTTTAAATTAATTCAAATTAACACATTTGGAGCGTAATGGTGATAAAGGGGTACTTGAGTTCTTTGGTCTAAGCTGTGTGGGTATGTTGGGATCCACTGCTGTGTTGTATCCATTGTTATGGACTCACAACTCTGTTGAAAAGAAGGCTTCAGAAATGCTTCAGAAAACTATGGTGTATCTGTAAGTAACTGTAACACTCACCAGGAATACATACTGTACATTGACACACAAAGTTCAAAATTTACATTTCTGCATCTCAAGCATGATGTCAGGATAACTATTATTGTTGCATAGCAACAGTGACTGCATCTTGATATATTAATTCCTCACAGCAAAGACTTCAAAGGGCAGCATATTTGGTTATTGATGTCTAATCACTTTGATGAATGCAGCACTCGCTGATTGATTTGGACACAGACAAGGGTCAATTTCCATTCTTTCTCATGCTTATCTGTTTGTGAATGCACAGGAGAAAGATGCAGGAGACAGCCACTTTGATATGGAAATGTAGCCGCAAACTGTACCAAGAAACATTCATACACATATCAAACTCAGTTTTTCTCATGACACTGAAAATATTTCACATTCCTGAGCTTGACTGTTGCTCTGTACTGTATGTCAGAAATAAGAGGATCGTTCTACTTCAAGTAGAAGACTAAACTTGAAGATGAGCATCATGGCCACTGTATTGCAAGGAATATACCGGCGAAAATTTTAATTTATTTAGTTTTTATTTTAATCTGTTTTAGCTCGTCGTTGCGATCGCAAAATATTGAGCCATACGTCACCAAAACTATAAGCAATTTTATTCTCACTAGAACATGTTGCCTTCATTTTTTTTTTTTAACCCACATTCAGTGATGGCAAAGCCCATCGAACAGAAACTAACTCATACATACACATTCACACACCAATGCACAGCATCGGGAGCAATTTGGGGTTCAGTATCAAGGATACTTCGACATGTGACAGGAGGGGCCGGGGATGGAAACACCAACCTTCCATTTAGGGGACGACCCACTCTGCTTCTGAGCCCCAGCCACCCTAACTTAATGTAATCTTAACAAAAGTACAGCTGTCCATATTTAACCACAGTGGGAGGTGTGTATACTGGAGGTACCAAATACCAAATCTTACATAATGTTACTTTAGGAATACAAGAAATCATAGATACAGGAGTATACACATAATTGCTGACAAACATATATTATACACATACACGCATATGGGGGAGGTTTTGATAGCCGAGAAAAAAGCATCACATTATACACCAACACACATAATCTCCTGCCTACACAAACACACACAACTCTTTCATGCCTTCCAGCGACCTTGTGGGAAAATAACATATTGTCATTTCCCACAGACAACTCACCCTCTGCCAATCAGCTCTATTGATAGATAATAGAAAGGAGATGACTAACGAGTAGATGTGGGTCCATACGCCTGTGTCTTCAGGCCTATACACGTTTTTGGGAATAAGTGGATTTTATAGTGGAAAACTCAACAATATAAATCAAAAGAAGCTATTTCACAAAAAGGACCATATCATTATATGGACTTCATACCCGTAATTAAACACACAAAAGAAATTTAAGCTGTAAATGCATTCACTGTGCAGAATCGTAAGGCTACTTTGAATTTGGAAACCCTATGCTTTCTCTTTAAAAACTGATGTGACTTCACGGAAAACTAATCACCTACACAGCTGAATAAATTCAACCCCCTCAGACATGAATTTTGTGAGGATGTGTACCGGCTGAATGCAAGAGGTGGCTTCCATGGACAATGTAGCGATCTAAATTCAAATCTTGATTGATGGACATTTTAATATTGGGCTTTATGGAAACTGACTCACTCCTGAAGCCAGCCTCAAGTGGCCGTCAGAGGAACTGCAGTTTGTGGCACTTCCATGTTAGCTTCTTTTACTAGCCGTGGAGGTTGCCATTTATAATCTTTCACTGTGTCCAGTGTTTATCCCTCTGAACTCATTACTGTAAGCAATAAATCCTCTTAGACTGGCCTGACATAGGGCAGAACACCTTGGTAAAGACACCTAGAGGAAGACAGACAGAAAGAAGAGGAGGAAAAATGTCTCACTCTAGTAAAGTTTAAATTTTCTGAGGAATTAAGTGTCTCCTGACTGACCGAATTTGTCTGGTGCAGACCAGCAACATGATTAAAAAAAGGGGGAGAGTTAAAACCTCCTGGATCAATAAAATTCATTCTGTGAGACTTGTAGTAGTAGTCTATGTGTCAGCGAAGTGAAACACAAGTTTAAGTGAGGGGAAAGGAAAAGGCAGGAGGGCTGACTGGCAGTGAGGGAGCTGGGGAGGATTTAACTGATCGGCATCTTGCCACGGACGTTAGAGAGGAACAGGAGAGGGAAGGTGTGCAGAGAGGAGAGATTAGTGTCTGATAGAGCTGAAATATGCTACTTCTCATATTGTAACAAAAAACGGGATATATATATATATACATATATAGGATATCAGTATGTGTCTACAACCTGTGTGTTCATGTCGAAATTTTTTCACATGGGCATCAGTTAGCGGGTGTGCTATCAATATGAGGCTAGCAGCCACAGAGCAGAACCCTCTTTACAACAAATTGAAGTCAGAGCATAAAAGAGCAAAGCTACACATTTAAATACAGCTAACCCAAGCATTGCTCTTTTATTTATAGAATTGCTGCCTCATAAAACCTAAGGTTTTAGGGATCCTGGCTACTGTACCTCAGCCGCTGGCTTGATGCCAGAACGTTGCTTTCCATAAAGTCTTTGACTGGTTTAACCCTCAAATACCAAGCCTTACGATAATGTTGTATCACATTCAATTCAATTCAATTCAATTCAATTTTATTTTGTATAGTGCCAATTCATAACAGAAGTTATCTCAGGACACTTTTCAAATAGAGCAGGTCTAGTCTAGTCCTTTTA
>JAGRRF010012898.1:1786567-1801660 GCA_019097615.1 Morone chrysops
CTATTATTATTATTATTATTATTATTATTATTATTATTATTACATCACTTTCATTATTATTATTGTTATTATTATTATTATTATTATTATGTTTGGAAATGAATCCAAAATTCAGCGAATAATTCTACTTTGAGATTGAGGAGTTCCTCTTTCCTTCATAAAGTTATGCACCGCTGCCTCTGCTAGCTCTGTTCCAAGATGGCCGCCCTGTAGGCACGCGGCTCCACAGTCGATGCGGTGTCTATGTATATATGTCTATGTTGGCAACGGCGATGACGTCATGGCGCATGCCACGGCCCAGTCGTCCTCAATCAGCTCTCTCAGAGGGCCAGGTCGTATCGAACCCAGTACCTGCCATTTCAGCTTCGCAATCAACCCGAGCACATGCATCCCTCCATCCCAGCATCCTTTTCCCTTCTCTCATTTCAAACTTCCCTGTCTCGTCTTCTTCAGCTACCTCTGCTCCTCCCATTCCAATACCAACCTTCTCAGGCACACAGAGCGCCCACAAATACAACCTATGTATACAACCTATGTATTTGTGGGCACGCTCCCAGCCACAAACTCTTATTCTACTCCCGTTTCTTCATACGTAGCTTGTGTTTCCCTTCCTTCATTTAATGCATCTGCTTTTTTCCCACAGGTCAATGTAGCCAAATCATGGGCTTTCCCACCCATCCTCCTACGCTTAATAAACCCAATCTAGCCTCGTATTACCTCAAGCAAGTAATCCTCCCCGTCAACATCGCCATTTAATTCCGCGATTTAACAATAACAATAATTAATCTTATATGGCTAACTCTAACAATGTATATGTAAAGATAGAGATATGTAAAGTAATATATATTTTATGTTCGTTCAAATACCAGTCCGCCTCTTAGTCCTGCAACAGTTGGTAGTTTCATTTGACATTGTGACATTAGTTCAAACTTGTACGCATAGACCTCGCCAGTCAGTACATCCGTCCTAACTTACATCTTTGTTTTGGCCCATCGGGATCCGGTCCTCCCTTCGTTCTGAGTCTCCTCTCCTTCCCCGTTAATATTCATTTAACGATACATAATCTTTCATCGCAAATTATTAAAACGTTTATGCAATATATCTTTCCACGTTTGTCCAAAATACCAGTTTGCCTCTTAGTCCAGGCAACCAGGAAGCCCTGCAACAGGTAATTGCTTATTGGTTTTATTTCAGAGCCCTCATTAGTTTTCGGACGTATATGTGTTGACCTCGCTATTCAATACATCTGTCCATGTGCAACCCTCATATCCACAGAGAACTGCTAGCCGTACTTAGTCCTCAAATGCAAACAACCATTTTCCACCTGCTCTAAAGAACCCATCGCAGTACAATTCACCTTCACATTCCCCTCGTACCGCAACATAATTCGTTGCCCGACCGTAGATCAGAGATGGATGGTTACACGCATCTGATACTTGACCTAGCGGCTCAGGAGCAAGGGAACCTACACATGCCATATTCCTTTTGCATCCCAAGCTGCCGGTCGCCTGCAACAATTCAATCAGGTAACTTAAGGCGGCCTATTAGATCGCATTCATCCCTCGACCCTACCCTCATCCCTCATAAAATCCTTTAAATGAAATAAATAAATCCTTTATGTCCTCATAGACAGGGCAGCAATCTCATTCTCAGTCAAAGCTCAACCTGCACAGTAACTCCACTGAGACAGATACAATGGGTCTGGAGTAATTTTTTATTCCAAGTATATGTTTATTTAACTGATGCCTGGTGGTTTTCCAAAGATGCTTGTTTTCTTTAGGTTTTTTTTTTTTCTTCTTGCAGAACTAAACTTTCAGTAGCTGGATTTGTAAACATCTTGTTAACTTGTACTCAGAAAACCTGACGTATTCATGGATACCAAGTGTGAGTGTGCACATCATGAGAAAAAACCTTGGAAAGGTCACAGTCCTACCACAAACTAATAATTACTCAAAGCTGAGCATACGCCATTATTTCCAAAATAATCTTGTTAAAACTGTTACATTTAACACATGGTGCGCTCTCATAGACCCACATACACATAGAGGATGAAAATAATGGATTACATCGATTAAAACAATGGTGTGCAGTGGAAGTTCACTGAATTAAAGCTGATAGTAGTTCACAGTGATTGTGTCCAAGGACGAGTTAGTCATGGTCATAAAGCCTTATGTGACCCTGTACAGCCTTTAGCCACATTAGAGAAACTCTAGCGCGTGTGTGCATGTGATTGGGGGCAGGTGTCTAATAGGGTACTAAAATCCATTGTCACCCATAAATTGAAATTAGAATAAGCCACATATTTTCATAGCCATTTCAGTGACTTGATGAAAGCCTCTACATTTGTACTTCTAACCACCAAGTGTTGGTAGTTTGACAGAAAGGTCCTTAAAGCTGCAGTAGATAATTTTTATGAAAATAACTTTTTGTCATATTTGTCATATAACTTTCATTATATCCTCTGGCTCCTACTAGTGCTCCTAATGGCATTTGCAATAATCCAACAGGCCAGAGTGAAAGCAACCACTCAGGACCAAGAAAAAGGAGCCTTAGGAAGAGCCAGAGGAACCTGATTTTGTCACAGATTATCTGTCTCGTGTACTACTGTCAGGATATAGTGAAAGTTTTAGCAAATGTGACAAAAAGTTATTTTTATAAAAGTTACCTACTACAGTTTAGAATGTGAAATTTTCTACAAACATGAAATTAATCATCATAGCAACCCTGACGATGTAACCTAAATGCACACATCTTATTAGGAAACCAATCCATTTTTCAATTTTGCTGATGGTCTACATAATCTTGCTTTAAAAAGCTGGTTCTGACACCAATAATCTGCAAGATGTTTATATAAAATATTAGAGCAAATATTTATAAGCTGAAAACAGTCACTATATCTGAATGTTAAACATGTAAATATGATAAAATAGTCAACTTTGCATAGCAGCAATCCAGGTACTATGTACTACGATACGTGCTGATCTCTGTATGTGCAAGCAAACGCTGTGTGTGGGCTTAACTGCACAGTCAGAGGATGATTTACGACAGATGAACAGATGGATAGTGTTAAAAGAAATAAAAAACTGATGACTGAGATTATGTACCAGTTTTTTTAAAATATGTTTGAAATGAATTAATAGGTTGACACGTAGGGTGACAAAAATGTAACAATGACATGTAACCAATGGATTTTTTTTATATAATGTCTGTAGTAGTACATGAGACAGATAATCTGTAAAAAAGTCAGGTTCATCTGGCTCCTCCTAGTGCTCCTAGAGGTATTTGCAAGAATCCACCAGGCCTGGATGAAAAAAAACAATCAGAGCTGAGAAACCCAGTTTAATATGGGGCCTTATGGACATCGACTCACTTCTGGAGCCAGCCTCAAGTGGCCTTAGGGGGAACTGCAGTTTTTGTTACTTTTGTGTTGGCTTTATTTGAAGCCACAGAGGTTGTTGCTTGTTCAAAAGTTGATTTGAATCTAATATGAGGCTTCAGGTATCCACGTTTGTCAAATTAAGTGGTTATCTTCCCAAGAACTTCCACTGCCACCAGACTTAAAGACAGCATCTTCTCTCAGTCTGAGAGACTGTTAGATTATTCCTCAGTAATTCATTACTGAATTTTATTTATTTATATTTTGTTTTATGACTCCTTAATCAATGTTTCATTTTTGTCATTCAGGTAGTATAAAGGGAACTATATCTAAATGTTATTCTACAACCTTGTGTTATAAATGACAATAAAATAATCTTGAATTCTTGAAAGTTATAGTTTTTCAGTACAAAATTATCTCTTTGTGATTCTCTGAACAAATATATCCACTTGATTTGATTAACTGACTGCCGAAGCTTCATATTAGATTCATCCATGTTTTAGAATACGGAAGATTGGAAGTGTATTAAGAAGGAAGCCTATAATGGCCAGTATGAACAAGACAGATTACAGTGAGAAAAACCTTTCTCACTGCTCATCTGGACACCTGACTACTGTTGTAAGACAGACCTGTCTATAAACCTAGCCTCTAACAACCTGGGGGTCACCAAATTCACATGTCGAAGTATCCTGAAGATACTGAACCCCAAATTGCTCCCGATGCATAGCATCGGTGTGTGAATGTGTATGAATGAACCAGTTTCTCTTCGATGGACTTTGCCATGTGAATGTGTGTGAAAGGGTGAATGTGGCACGCAGTGTAAAAGCGCTCTGAGTGGTCGGAAGACTAGAAAGACGCTATACATATATAAGTATACTATATATATATATAAATACACGTCCATTTACCAAATAGGCCTGATTTCCGTCATCGTCAGTTTACAAAATTGTAGAAAAGGGGTCCAATAAGGAAAAAGGTTGGGAACCACTGATATAATATAACAGTGTGAAATTAGCACAACCTCTGTGTTCAGTCCGTGTGAAATAGGCCTGCTGGTGAAACTTGTAGAAGCTTGTACATGTGCTCACTCTATGAACACATGTTAATATTTTGATACATTACACTGATACACATAATTTCTTATTAATATATAATGACGACAATAAAGCGATGGAGCAGAAAGGGAGAGAGCAGAGGGGAGAGACAGAGGAGTGGAAACAGGTGCAAATCCCAGAACCCAGAAGTCATCAATCTTCCGCTGAGGTGGAACAAGGCAAGCTGCCCCAGTTGGAGCCACACAAAAACTCTCTACGCTGCCAAGGTATTACTCTCATTCATTTCCATCTATCACCAGCACTTCCTTCACGGTAGCAGGAGCAGTTTGACAGGAAATATATCTATTTTTTTTTTTTCATTTATCTGCTTTTTTCACATTCATAGCCTCGCAGCCTTGATTTGAAATAGATTTTTTGGGGGTCCTTCAATCTGCACTGTAGCCTTGGAAGTTCATCACGAGGCAAAAACACCTCTTACATACATGGAGACCCTTAAGAATGACCCTCAGTTTGTGTTGTGTTATCCTGCTTTTTTTAATTAATCTTCACAACTTCACTGAAGTTCATCTCAGGCAAATTCAATTATTGACTATTCACAGCAGGTCATAGCAAAAACTAAGATTCAAAGTCCACGAATCTCTACATTTACGTCCAGGATAAAACTGAGCCAAGAAGTCAACATGGAGAACAGGAACCCCTCCCTTCAGAGTTGTAGCGGATCTCACTTTTAGCCTGGAAATTAAACAATGCAGGCACAACTCAAATGGGAAAGGTTGTTGAGGAGGCAAAAGAAACCCCCAAAAAACCAACATACCACCATATCAAGAAAAGCACAAGAAAATAGACTGTCACACTCTCAGTAACCTAAATCATCATCACCGCTGGGCTAACTCTGCAAAAAGTCACGTGAAGAATCAGGGATGCACCGAAAAAGATATTTGTAGTTCTTCCTTGATGACTAACTTGAGCGGTGCTCAGCGTGGTTTTGGTCAGGGCTGCCACTGGTGGCTGGAAGCTATATTACACAGATAGTGATGTACTAGCCCTTCTTCATACTCATGTGCTAGCTTGACTTGTTTGTTTATTTGACACGGCGCATCAGCCCAGCATGGCAGGGATTTGCATTTCCATTACAACAAGGCTACCCGTTTCAAGATGTGTCTTTACAGACAGAGATAGCAGGTATGGTTGACAGAGATTAAAGGACTAAAGGAAGAGGGAGGCAGGCGTTCTTTAATTCTTTAATGGCAGTTATTTGTTTTTATTAAAGAATCAACACTAAAAGCTCTGCTAATTTGGTGACAAACACATTGATTTTACTATAAATCCTTCACAATATAAGTCACGATATTTTGTTATTGAAAAGCTTTTATTATGAAGCAGCAAAATCAAGAAGTACGGGGTTTTCGTCAGCAGTAACTTAACTCGACTCCTATATAGCTGAACATGAAACAGTAGAATAAATCAGATATCTGATGGGGAAGGCAGGACGGAAACTAAACTTCAAACCACAGAGATTTAGTTAGAAGATACAGAAGTACTGAGAGCTGAACACTCAGAGAAACATCTCTCTCTGGTCTCTTATACCTATGAGGTGAGTCTCGGAAGACTATGGACAATACATGAGAATAAATGTATAGTTTCGAACATACTGAGCACACTGATGGTTAAAATGTAATCTGATAGTTACTAATTACCTGTTAAAGGGAATTCTATAAAACAACAGATCAGTGTCACCTTTGAAAAGAAAATGGAAACAGAAATATTAGAAATTGAAAAGACTTTGAGCATCAAAAATGTGTTCTCTGCTTTGTGTATTTTTAGAAGAATAACTGGTGTATATACGTCTTTTTTTCTGTAACTATAATGGATTGCAGTTACCTTATGTCCTAAATTGATGTCACAACACACTAAAAAATGCAATTTCTTAATCTCTTTTTCACTGTAATCACTGCGGTCTAACAGCTATACTGGTTATTTTACATGAAAGTCTTTAGTGAAACCACTCAAAATGTTGACAACGCAGATTGGCTTGGAGTTTCTGAGTGTTAAACTACAGGGCCATTATTGTATGTGTGTATACAGTTACAGATTTGTCTACACATTTACAAATCTCAATACATTTACAAATCTGAACACGGATCAGCAATTTTTTTACACATTTACCAACCTAATTACACACAGATTTGTAAATAGTTTTGCTACAATATTAGCTCCATATTAAACTCTTATTAATTTATGCCTAAGAATGTGTTTTTATTTATTACTTTATCTTTAATTGGAGAGTTTGTATTGAATTTGTTTTGTCACAAATACATAGCACTTAAACAACTTATTTTGAGGGCCTTTAATGTGTGTGTGTGGTAGGGATGAGAGAGTACACTAATATCTCTATCTGTTCAACAATTAAATTGCTCTCATAATAGGTGGGGTTTAATCTGGACATGGGCAGTGCTTAAACCAGAAATCACTGTGATTAGCCGTAAAATTGTTCATTTATTGTTCAGTCTGAAATTGATGTGGGTTGATCAGAAGTGTAGAAAACTATTTACAGAGTTGAGCTTCAGAGCAGAAAAGTAAAATAACTATTTAGACATTTTACACTATACATTGTTTCTAGGATTTACACATACATACATACCGGAGTGGTTGCACATTTTTTGTTCAATAGTGTCATGGTAAGGGATATACTACTATGTCATAGTCAAGAACACAGAATAAGTGGAGTGGAACCAAATGAGATGTGTGCTTCAAGGCTTCCATGCAGGATTCTTTGAGAGGAGGGGTAGCTAAGATGCGGGCAATCTCTCTATGTCAGGCTTTTCCCGGGAGGTGTCCCAGTTGTTTTCTGTAGCCACGGCTGATGTGCCAACCAGCAGAGCTTTAGGAGATAACTAGTGGAGATTTGACTGTTTCCTCTGACAGAGAGCAGTCCGGAGAGGCTGCTGCTGCTGAAGGTAAATAAGTTGCACTCTGTTGTTATTAGTGATGCTGAACTGTTTAATAAAATGAATTCCATTTTGAATAAGCACCTCTGTGTTCCCCTGTTGCTGAGGGCAAATACTGCTGAATTAGCGGCAACATCACTGCTGTTCATATAGAGTTGGTCCACTGGGGCGTGAAGTCAGCCGTGACCAGAATCTTTGCATTAAAAGTGTGTAGTGTAGACACGTGTGTGTGTGCATTTCCCTGATTTTCTTTCTCTGGTAAAAAGGTCATTAGTACCTTTCAGTTTATGTTTATTTTTCACAGATTATCTGCCTATTTTGTCTCTCTCTATGTCTGAGTCTCTCTCTGACCAGATACTGTATATTTGTGATCATGAACTTGGAAATGGGAAAGTCACAGGGAGCTGTTTTTGTTTTTGGATCTGTTAGTGTGACTTTCATCTAAACAAAGAGATCAGATTTTCTGGTCCTTGCACCATGAACTCCTCCACATCGCCCTGAGATAGCAATTATCTTACAGCCCAGGTGAAACCGCACGGCTGCTGTTGTTTCACCTTTAAATGTGATATACTGGTTACAGGCTTGTAAATATGCCTCAAGGCGATAACTTGAATTATTATTTCTGCCTTCTATGGCTATGTATCCTTTGCAGATGGTGATGTAGTGACGTGGTTTGTGTGGGCTGTAGTTTGTTGCTAGGTTATGTGGTTGTTTACAAAGAGTTAAGTGTAAGAAAAAGAGTTCTGGCATAAATCAGACAATAAGATGGGAACAGGTGGTTAAATAATACGACAGTAGACAGCTGGGAAACAGTAAACAGACTCAGACACAGCACAATAGTATTTTAGACAATTGTGTTCTTTCAGGTTTGTGTTAAGAGTTTGTCTGTCTTGTTTCAACATGACAATGTCACAATGTGCACAAAGCCACACAAAGGCATGTCTTCTTCAGTTTGTTGTGGATGAACTTGACTGACTAGCACAGACCCCTTACCTAAACCCCATCCAATACCTTTGGATGAACTGAACCACGAACTGTTCGCCAGACTTTATCACTCAACATCAGTGAAAAAATCCAAACTCGACTGTTACTGCTAATGATTTCAATTAAAAAGGTTTGATTATAGTGTCAACATTACCCACCCAGTCCAGATGAAATGAAAAATCCTTTTTTAAGATTACATTCCCAGTCATACTGTACACAGTTGTATGCTGAACAATTTACAAAAAATCAATTTCTTTGTATTTTTATATTAAAATACAGCCATTTTCTGATGATATGACAACCACACATCAATTAAATCTTCAACTTTCAGCAACACAGAGTGAAGGATTCATTAGTTAGCTAGCTAGCAACAACATGGCTCACTACCAGAGCAAGTGTTTGTGGGGGCTGGGCCTCGCTGATTACTGTACAAAAACACAACTCTATCTGTTTTTTGGGAAAACTGGGTTGGGAAAAATGTTTTATTGAGAAAATATTTTCAGTTTTTTGTTTTCCCTCTGATGTCTGGATACCCCTTTGTCTCAATTCCACTAACTAATGTAGCTGCAGTTAGCATGCAACTGAACCAGGCTCAGCAGCCCCCCACTGAACACAGCTGGACTGGGACCAAACGAAACAGACGGAGGCCAGCTTGACAATAGTAATACAGAGGTACTGAATTTTCTGATGGATTTGAAACTGCTGTGTTTCTGTAATGTTGGCTACTGCGAATAAACTAAGAATTAAGTCCCTCCCTAGCTGCCTGTTTTTACAGGAAACACATGAATATGTGGTCCATTTCATTTGGACTCTACAAAAAACAACACAGACTTATTTCCCAACTTTTTATGGTGATGTCCATTTTTTTGCAGATGCTATCCTCATGTATGCCATCGGCCCTGAAAATGAAATGTTTTTGTGTGTTTGGTACCTGCCATGTTTTTACAGTAGCTCTAGTTAAGCTAAGCTAAGCTAAATAGGGCCTTTTGCGTTTTTTTCAAGTTTAGCGGCCATCATAGTTTCTCCTTGGTTGAGTCAGTGGTCAGTAGTTACAATCAGCAATCTAACCATTAGATGTCACTAAATCCTACACACTGGTACTTGAAGGTGTGTGGTCCATAATTAAGAAACCTTTTGTTGTTCCACTCCCCTATAGGAGGTTTTTTGACAGTTTTCACATTGAACATGTCATTCAAAACTATGAATACAAATTGGATTCTTATAGCAGAATGGAGCTTGTTTCTTCTTTGTAAATGGAATAAAATATTACACTGTCCACTATGGCATGCTGCCTTCACCACCTTTTAACTGCTGTATGCCATTTACCACTGTGACATTTGAGTCATTACCCAAGATAGCTATGGCACTCCCCACTGTGAGTGTGTGCTGGCTTATAGTTAAGGATAAAAGTAGTTTCATGACCTTGAAAATAGTAGTTTGACAAACAAACCCCAACTCAAGGTACACTTTTTTTCCGTAGCTTTCAATTTTAAGATAACATGAACAAAAAGTCCTAAAAGATGATGGATGAAATCACAAAAACTACTAAGCTTGTATGCCAGCAGATCCATCTCCATAACAAGACTGATATAGTGAATAGACCTTGAGTTGGAGCTGTTTTGCCTGAGCATGGGAAAGTGGAGGATGCTACAGCAATGAGGTTTATATCATGCCTGTGGTCATGTGGAACTGTTCAACAATCACACATGGCTGTACTGTTTGGGGCATTCATTTCCCATAAACACAAAAATGCATTTGGTATTCACAATGTCTCATAATGTATTTTTTACCAAATGCATCTGTGACTATATCTATACTGGAAAGAATGTCCTCCAATAGTAAAATATGTGCTACCAAGACCCAAGTATGATTAATCTGAGTAGAGCCACTTGATTTATTCTACATAGAGAGAAGGAGTTTCTGTCTCTCTTAAAGAAAAATGACTTGAGCATCTTTGTCAAGTCCAACAACACCGCACTCCAGTTCTGATATTTTATTCAGCACAAGTAGACGTTTCTGGCGAGGCACCTTTCTTCAGCGTGCAACAGGCAACCCCGTTTGTCACAGGTGTACCTGCATTTACAGTAGCATCAGCCTGAGGCAGAGGCAGACATCTACTAAACCATACCAAAGTCAGATGTAAATATATTGGAAAAGAATTGATTGCAGCATTCTGGAGGTTGGCACGGCTATGCCTCCCAGCAAGAACCTGCATGGGCAGTGGATTTATGGATATAAGCCTCACTGTGTATGTTCAAGGTTAAATGTGCTCTCTATTTAGTTTTCCTGTGAACTCCACTCTACAATACTCAATACTCAATATAAACAAATAGTACAACCTGCAACAAAATTAATGACATAAGTCATTAAGAAGTACATGATCAATCAATGATTTTAACTACATATAATCTTTACTTTACATATAGTATATATTTTTAGTTTATTAGTAGTATGAATGGAACCACAAACCTGAATTTCACTATACAACCCTCCATTTAAAATGACTATTAAATGACCTTGTATCCTTGTATAAATTGTTTGCTCTGTAAAATGTCAGAAAAGAGTGAAACATGGCCAACACGATTTCAGTCTAAGGTAACATCTTTTTTGTTTTGCCACAATAACAGTCTACTTTTATAACAGGTTTACCACATGCCTGGGAGAACTTGAAAAGCTGGAAATTTAGAGACTAGTTTTCTAGCTGTAGAAACACTTGGAAATTGATCGAAATTACTAAATATCCTGGAAATAATCTCTGTTGTCCTGGAAATGTTTGTATTTTAGACCTGTACTCTACGACATGCCCCATTCACACACACATTCATACACTGATGACAGTGGCTGCCATGCAAGGTGCCAACTGCTCACCAGAACGGACACCACACTTATATACCGGTGCACAGCATTGCAAGCAATTTGTGGTTCAGTGTCTTGCTCAAAGACACTTTGACATGCAGCGAGAGGAGCCGGGGATCCCCCATGGTGGTTCAACATGGCGGACTCAGTGTTTTTTCCCGGAGCTAAAAAGAGAATGAATAGATCCTTATTTGGCTTTGTGTCTGCTAAATGAGTAAATAGGCAACTTTTTTGATACGTATCAACTTCATAAATTAATAATGTTTTGTCTACAACTGTGTGTGCTGCACACAAGTGGACCAAACATGTATGAATGAACACTATAGGGCCATTGTGTAGGATCTGTGGTATCTAGCTATGTAGTTGATTACAATGCTCTCACCTCACTATACTGTCCCAGAGCTGATCAGTCCCTCTAGGCCTTTACAGGTTTTTTGGGGATTGTTGTTCCCTAATATTTCTGATTTCACAGCAGCTTGTTGTGATGTTTTTTTTAGCCTTTTTTCTTTTTGTATAATTTCTTAAAAATCAAAGGCAACTGCAGTGTTGTAAACAAAAACTGAGGGTTGTTAACAAGGACTGGAATAAATACAAATGCAGATCCTATTGGTCTAGTTGCATAAAATACTTTTTATTAAAATTTTAGGCATATGGTGGTGTATTCTTTGACAATTTTCCTAAAAGGGTTCCACAGGTATTTTTAGGGATTTTTGAATTCTGAAATGCCTGACTTCACGGCAGCTTGTTGTGATATTTTGAGATTTATGAAATTGTATAAGAAAGTGAAAACTGCAAAAACTGTTTTTTTTAAATATATAATTCATTACAAATTTAAGGCAACTTGTTTCAGTGAAAATAAAGTCTAATAGTTTCGTGACGTATGGCTCAACCGAGAAACTGCTATGATTAGTCAAATTTGCGGAAAGGTCACAGTGATTGAACAAAATTGCAAGGTTGAGCAGAAATTGTTGCAGCTGAAACTTCTTTGAAGGATTTGTCTTATTGGAGACACTATGCTGACAGTGTACTCTGCAAAATTGCAAAAGCCTGTATTTAGTTTTACAATGTTACACACTGAACAAAGTCAAAAGTGAATACAAAACCACTCAAACTGCAGTACCTGGTCCCACAGTATTGTGTAGATCCAAACCAGCCTCCAACTCAACTGTTGCATCAATCAATGTACACCTCTCCCCTTTCTAATCAGTGAGTTACACCAAAACAGACAGACTCCACTCCACTGCATCGTATCCAATACAGAGAACAGGGATATTACTCTACTCTCAACAATGTGGAGAGTAATATTCCTCATTTGGCAGGTGAGTCATTTTAAAACTGTCTGATGCAGACATCAATGTAATATAATGTACATAAATAATTAAATGCATCAATATAATGATGACTGCAAAGCAACACCCTTCTGTTTCTGCAAAGTAAGATGACAGCACAGATAATACAAAAACAAATGAGTGTGGATTTAAAAGGAAAAGGGTTATTACATTAATAGGAATGTATTACATCACAGATAAATAAAAAATGCAAATATGATAATGACTGAAAGCTTAAAGGTGCATTCTGTAATGTTGGGAGTGCAGCATTTCAAAGCAGCTCAGATCCCAGTTGTAGTCAACTTTTACATCTTTAAAGGAATGCTGTCGGTGCACTGTTTATTTTCATTTCAACTGTCAGACCTTCACCTTTATGTGTTCGCCAACCAACCTCATACACTAAATTCTAACTCCTCCTGTCCACTAAGCCTATAACAAACCCTACAGTACAGCCGGCCAAATGAGTGCTGAACTTCCTGAGATTAACCAAGCATCTTCATAAAGTGATCAGGGGTTCAAACCAAAGGCATGTTCGTCCACACAAGGTGAACAGGCTTTCCTGTTTAGGAATGCACAACATGTCCTGATTGCAGCTCGTTTACTGTAGCTGTCGCTTCTTTAATTGATTTAAGAGAGCCCAGGAGATCCCCAACATCCCCTCGAGCTTAATGTCCCACCTCTCACATTAAATACTGCAGGAATAACCTTCGAACTCTGCAACACATGAAATGAAGCGTCATGAAGAAAACTGGCAACATAGACTTGGCTTGGTGTAGAGTCAGTGCTCTTTTGTTCATTTTCTCATCAACAAGCAGTGTTAGGAGTGAAAAGCTGAGCAGTTACCTCGCACAAGCCTCTCAGTGTCCCGCGGAGCTGCCGCTGAATAGACCAAGTCCAAATATATCACGTTAGTCCCTCCAGGTGATTTTTCTCTCTCCGTTAGTTCACCCTGTTGAACTAAAAGCACGCTCTAGCTGCCCTTTTCCCTCTCTTCCCTTCTCTTCTCTGTGTATTCTCTCAGCTCTCTCTCTCTCCCTCCCTCTAAGTCCCTCCCTCTCTCAGCTTCTTTCTCTCTCCCTTGACCCCCTCCCTCTCTCTCTCTCTCTCTCGTTCTCTGTGCCTCGCTGTACTTTCATCCAATCCTTTACCAATTTTGCTCCCTGGTTTTTCTGGAAAATGATTTTATTGGCAGGAACTTAATTAAGTATCGTGTTGTCAAGGCAGTGGTTACAATGCCTAAAATGTAAATTAATTCTGAAAAATGCATTTATTTGCTTTCTTTCTGATGGTGAGATGACATCAATCTTAGACCAATCAGCCATAACATCATGAGCACTGACCGGTGAA
The DNA here is from genome assembly GCA_019097615.1 of Morone chrysops. Lineage (NCBI taxonomy): Eukaryota > Metazoa > Chordata > Actinopteri > Moronidae > Morone > Morone chrysops. Next base: position 1,800,462 of record JAGRRF010012898.1, read on the forward strand.
GTGAATAACACTGATTATCTAGTTATCATGTCTCCTGTCAGTGGGTGGGATATATCAGGCAGCAAGTGAACATTTTGTCCTTAATGTTGATGTTAAATGGGCAGCGTGAGGATTTGAGCGATTTTGACAAGGGCCACATTGTGATGGCTAGACGACTGGGTCAGAGCATCTCTAAACCTGCAGCTTTTGTGGGCTGTTCCAGGTCTGCAGAGGTCAGTACCTATCAAAACTGCTCCAAGGAAGGAAAAGAACCGGAGACAGGGTCATGGGTGGCGAAGGTTCATTGATGCACGTAGGGAGTGAAGACTGGCCCGTGTGGTCTGATCCAACAGACGAGCTGAAAGAGTTAATGCTGGTTATGATACAAAATGTGTCAGAAGACACAGTGTACACAGGTTGTTGGTATGGGGCTGCAGTACATTATGACCACCAGGATGCGCGGGTGCTCAGAATGTAATGGCTGTTCGGTGTACATCTGTGTCTAATACTTTACTCACACTGTGCCTGTGGAAAAGGAAGAACTGGAAAACGTCCTATCCTAGTGGGTGTTACTGCATTACTAGAGGATCACACTGCTCCTTATAGTCACACTATTTAAAGGCACAATATGTAATTTCTGCCACTAGGGGGTCTCTAACATCAAAACAATAACCAAAGCGTGTGATCATGGGAGTAGTAGTTGTAGTCAGCTTCTCCTGGTTAGGATTCCTTCAGTGTTCAATATTCGAGGGGTTTCTGGTCAGTGTACTTTGTGGCCGACGGACCTTCATTTTGAAATGAGAAAACCAAATCCATTTTATGTTTTTGTTTTGAAAATAAATAGCAGAAATGGAAAAAATGATTTTACATTTTTTATATTTACAGAAAAAAGCACAGAAAATGAAAAAAATACCGGGTTTGTTCCCCATATTTATAAGTGCTAGTCAGGAAACTGCTCATTTCCCAATTTTGTTTTTCTCATTTCAAACAAAAATCTTTTGGCCTCAAAGTACACTGACCGTTTCTACTGCGAGCCAAAAACTATCTGCAGAGGTCTCCTCCTAAAGCAGTTCCACCTAAAAAATCTGTGTTTTCTGCTGCTAATGTTAGCTCAGCTTGTTTCTCTAATAACTTAAGATCCAGACAGTTCAAATCAAAAAAGTTAAAAAGCACCAAGATCTAAACAGTGGATGGTAAAAATGTGGCTTCAGACTGGATAA
>JAGRRF010012898.1:1984009-1997249 GCA_019097615.1 Morone chrysops
CTCTATTTGAAAAGTGTCCTGAGATAACTTCTGTTATGAATTGGCGCTATACAAAAAAAATTTAATTGAATTGAATTAACGATGACATAGGATGAGTCATCCAGTGTCAACAGTATTATTATTGTGATTATTAATATGAATATCAGCTCTATATCATTATCATGTTGTTGTTCTGTTTTGTGAACATTTGTGTTTATTGCAACTGACTTGTCCCCAGACCCTCAGACCAGAACACAATTTCTCTTAGCTTACTTTACTCCAGAAAATAGACCTGTGCTGCAAACCATCAGTGAATAAATAGGCGCATGGCAGAATTGCCTCCTCGGTTTTATACAAATAATTTGTGGTGTTTAAAGGGTGAGAACGTTATCACTCACATCCTGGGGCAGACCAAACAACCACACAAACTCCACTTTCAACTGTGCTCATTTTTGGTTTGTTCACAGTGGAAACGCAACCTTAGGTCATCCATAATCACAGTTAATGTTTTCCTCATCACACCACACTAAACAGGAGGACACATCATGTTTTCCCTCTATTTGTTGAATCGTTTCATTTCATTGTGACCTCTCGGCTACTCAGACTACCAGAACAGCAAGACATGAGATGAGAGTTAAATGCGACATAATTTGCTGTCAAGTAAACAGTAAACTGATGTTGTTTACCATGCGGGTCTGTGTAAGCTTTGATTTTCTCAATTTAAAAGTCACCAAAACTGTCCAATGGATGAGTTAACTGTCAGTTCATGTGACAAAGATGTTCTCAACACTTGGTTCATTTGTAAATAATCCTATGTGCACTTTATATAGAAGAGCACTAAAATCTGACAGTGTAATTTTGTGCTTTTATTCAAAACACTTTTCCAGTATCCACAACCACCACCACATTTCAGAGTAGTGATTTGGCAGCTTAAATGCTTCACACTCACATCTATAATGAAAGCTGCAATTTGAGGTAAAGAAAGCCGCCTAGACACCAGACTCCACCTGCATTTTCCTCAATTTTGAATCTACCTTAGCATATGTATTTATTGTAAAACACAATAGGGTTCTCCTTCTATGTCAGTCCTATCTTTGAACCATCATGTAAATTCTGTTGAGGCTGTTTCTAAAATGTCATAACATTTTGGAAGAACATTTACTTTGAGTTTATCTTGCAGCTTTTATTGTACACATTTTGAATCTAAACGAGTTTCTGAATGTCAACAAAGATCTATGAAAAAGTTAGAAATTACAATTTCTTTTTAAAAGTATCTACAGCTTTACTTGTCATTCCATTGTCTGTCTGTCATAAAATACGGTTGAAAATCTACTAAAACTCTCTGATTGCATGGCTGAGTCGCTTTTTCTGACATTTGTTGTGTTTTCTTCTCTTTAAAAACCCATTATAAAGAAATGCATTTGCCCCCTGTGATGGACTGATTCACCATCTTGACATGGTTTGATGTTGCCTTTTTATCTCACTCCTTTCTATGCGCCTCACTTAAACCTTTTCTTACCCTCTATAATTGCGTAGTATTAAGGCTTTCACAGGACAAATTTGTTTAAACATTTTTTTTCCACTATTCCCACTGGTTTGATTCTTTGGTTTGCATTGTCCATATCTGATACCTGTCCATTGTGTGCTAGGATTAGGATAAGAATGCAGAAGCTCTGCTGTGTATGGATAAAGAAGCAGCAGGGCAGCATTCAGTGTTAAATCATTGTTAAAACCCACTGGAATGAAGACAGAAATGCCCATTTCCTCCTTAACCAGGCTCCTCCTTTCTCCCTTCATTACTCAGCCATGACTTAAAGGCCTCAGTGTGATTTCAACATAGACTGCATAAGAAATAGTGGGCAAAGTTTCTGGGTCTGAAAAGTGAAGCCAATTCAGAAGTCCCCTAAACCTGAAGTCTTTCTAAAAGTCAGCAGGGGGCGGCTCCATTGGTTGCTAAAAGAAGTCTGTTTTTGTATGAGAAAAGCTTCTCTCAATGTATTAGCTCAGTAAACTCTGTTTATGGTCTCATCACTAGTTTCAAATCTTGTTTCAAATATCATGTTCATTTTGTAAAGTGACCCTAAATCCTGCCCGTTTTGAAACTTTCTCCTAAAAACATTTGAATGTCATCACTCTGCCAATCTTCTCCCATCTTCCAGCATATATCTTGTGCTTGATATTGGTTTGTATGATTAATACATTTCCACTGTGCCGTGGTGTCTTAACTTGCGATCTTTTCTTAAATCTAACCAAGTAGTTATACCTCAGCAAGGTTTTTTTTGAAAGTGTAACTGGACTTATTTATTGTTGCTAACTTGACTGAAGAATGAGCACATGTTCATAATGTGACAATGTCAGGCCTAGGCATTGCAAAATGTGACACTGCAACAGTAGGCCAGTGTGTATTACGTGCTTTGGGTGGTACCGGATTTTAAATATGATTACTTAATTTAAGTTTTTATTACCTTATGATTACTTTCTGCCTTCCAAAGCTCGGTGCACTGTAAACAAAAGGGTGTCCCATTCCTACAAAGTTCCCCTGATGCTGATTAAAGTACAGCTGAGAGTCAGCAGTTTAACTTAACAGTCATTGTTTCATTTCAAAGCCAATGTACTGTAAAGAGCCAACCACGATAAAATGTGAAACTGTTAATATGTATAGACTGTATGTCTGAAAAAGAGCATTTTCCTAATAGGGCGCTTTTAAAATTGCTGCAACAGTGCAACAACTAATAGTGTTACCATCATCCTTAACATCCAATAATGAGTGCAAGGCCTGTACAAAGCGAGACAGCACAAAGAGTCAAAACATTCCTTCCCTAGGAAACTGCTTCATCATCAACAAAGCAAAAGCTTTAATTAGGAAGAAGAGCTTAATGCAAATAAAATACAGAGGAGAGGCAGTTTATGGGCAGAGCAACCGGAAGATCATTTAGGGGATAAGGGAGAGGAGGAAGTTAAGCACCCTGTATCTTAAGGAGACAGATTTTAGCTGTAATGAAAGAAATGTAGCAACTGTAGTCTCAACTGAAAAATGGCTCAGAGCTCCTGATCCTAATCACCTACACCATAATTCAAACCAGAAAATCAAGCCATTGCCTTCATGTGCTGACAGATTTATAGGGTAATGTGGTGGTGGGAGAAGAGTTCCAAAAATATGTTAGTGGTTAAAGTTGTCATATTGACTCATAGTGCACTCATCACGATTCCTCTGAAATAACTCAATAAAAATCTACGCAATGAATGAATCAATTCTTTTATATTAACAATGGACCCTTCAGGGCCAGGTGGTCATAATGTTATGGCTGATGTCTATGATGGCGGCCCCTGTGGAAGGCAACCCAAAGTGTATCCTACTAAATGGTACACACTGGACCTTTATTGTGAAGATAGTGAAGAAGTGCTGTGTGACTGTAACATGTGGAGGTTTTGACCAAAAGTGGCAATTTCTGGGCAATTTTTGAAAGAGAAAATTGTTGGTTCCCCAGTTTGCTTGTATCTGGTGCGCATGCAAAAAGAGACACTAACAAGCAATCATTCACATTCATGCAAACTGAAAGTGTGGAACATGTACCCCCTCATTTATTTACTTAGGGATTGCCTGTGTCTATCAAATGGTCATAGTAAGAGGGTTCAAAATGGTCAGCTGGGGCTGTTCTGCGTGAAAGTTCTCCCTCTGCCTGTGTGGGTTTCCTCCCACAGTCCAAGCACACGTAGGTTTAGGTGAACTGGAAACTGTAGGGTCTGTAGGTGTGAGTGTGTAGGTCTTTTTCTGTTTCCACTGGTGGCTCCAACCACCCACAACCACGAGCGAGAGAAGCAGGTGTAGGAAACGGATGTAGGGATGGAGATTCATTATTAGATAAGCCTTTTTCTTGAGCAAACACCCTTAAGAGGATACATGCAGATGTAGCAAGTCTGGCTGCAGTTAATCAGCAATTACTGCTGATGTCTATTCATTTAAAAAGAAAAACCAAAAGAAACATTGACTACAGTAAAATAAATCCAAATCCAAAATCGTGCTTTTTCAACTGAATGAATGGAGTCTATTCACAGATACACACACACTATAGACACACACATTGGACATAACTGCAGCATTGAGACGTTTGACAGGTTGGCATTCAGTGCCTGGTAGAATGTGATCTGTCAATCACCCCTGACTGTAAGAAAAAAGGGGGGGGATTTTGGAGGTGTGTGTTTATGTCTGTGTGTGCAGAGACAATTGGAGTGTGAGGAAGGAAGCAGTGTGTGCATTGTCAGCACTGGGGGGCCTCCTTCATATGCTCTGCCTGAAGGCAGTCCATCTGTCAGAGGTGAAAGAGAAACCCCAGGCAGCTCCACGGTGACCCCACTGACCTCCCTATCTGAACTTGCTTTCATCGTCGCTGGTCAGAAGTGGCAATAATGATGTAGCATTTCCTCTCCACTTAAGACAAAGGCAACCATTCAGCATCAGCTCATGTTCCATGTCAGCGCTAACTCTAAATAAAACCCTGGATCAATTTTTTCTTCATGGTTAAACAGCTATAGTGGGTTTACTGTTTTCTTTAGGTTGTTAATTTTCTGGCTTGATTTTCCTAAAACTTTGCAGATTTGAATGACATTTGGTGAAAGGTTAGGTCATGGGGAACAAGTGATTAGTTTGTTGATTATACATTTTTGTTTTTATCTATTCCAGAGCATGGAGACTAAGGGTGGCAGAAATATATGCTGACTTTATAGGGCATTCATTGAAATACATTTTTTCTTAATTGAAGAGTTTGAGTTTTAGGCTGCAAATCAAAGTCAATAATGTCTAGGTGGGCTGGCAAAACAACAATCTGTGGCACAGCAGGCCTCCTGTTCCCATAGAAGGACTGAGCAGACAGGTGCTGCAAAACAAATATGTCACGTCAATATACTATGAAAATATGTAATAAATAAGCCGAAAATCCAGATCAAGCCCACTTTGAGTTAATGGTGAAAGAAAGCAGTAACAGTGAAGTGTATATTAGTATATCACCTATACAAAAACCACCAAAATATGCCATAGAAGTGTAATAAAAACTGTCATTAGGAAGTTATCATATATGGTTCCTCGCCTGATAAAGGATAAAGCATAAACAATCACATATCAATATTTAAAACCAATGCAACTCATTCAAATTAATTGATTATACATATCTTATAATGGATAACATTCAGGTGAAAATCTTTAGTAGTTCTCACAGCACTAAAATACTGTATATTGGAACACCAGAAATAGTGAGCTAAATCCCTTTTGCACTTGCTAGTGCTTGTCAGTCTCAGTAGCTCTGGACTGTGTGCTATTGGTCAACAGTGCAAATCCGTGCGTCAAAGTTCACCAACATTGAAACTGATGCAAAAAGTTGGATTTAATTTCCCACATAAACAAATCCACTGATCACGATTTCAATGTGGATTCAATTAATTTGAATGAAACTCTATCATTAAAATGAAACCCATTTCACTGCAGAATCAATTCATTAAAAAGGGATTGATTCTGCATGGAAATTTTGCCATTTTAGAATAAACAATAACATTCAGGTGAATGGAAAATATTTGGTAGTTCAGCATTGAAAATACTGTGTATTGCAACATGTCTTTCTAGTGGCCAAAAGTTGTTTTTTTATATATGGATATATATTGGAGCCATTGGAGACTTCCCATGTTGGTGTAAATAAGATCTCTGTGCTGGAGTCAAAACTTTGGTCTCCTGTGGCTGCAATGCATCAAAAGTTGTCAACGCGTCCGACCATGTTAAGTGCGAACCCTGTTGCACTCTGACGCAACATTCGCATAGTGTGTGTTACTGTGTATGAGGGGAGAGGTCTCCACTGAGGCCATGGGGCCACAGCTTCAAAGGCTTTAGTGCAGTCCATTAGACAAAGGCTCCTCACACATGTCACTAGCATTTCCCTTGCTGTGGGGACACACACACTGGCTGACATCCTGTTTTCGAACAGATGTGGATTGTAGACTTGTCAATGAGAAGGAAAATTTAGAGTTTTTGTGACTTTTTACCGTGAAATAAGCAACAATTAAGTCTGTGCTTTGGTCATTATGATAATTAAAACCACACACATACACAGACAATGCCATTCACACTGCCTGCAGTCCATCTGACCTCCTCTTATATCTGCTAAAGAGAGCGATTAGATGTCTTGGGGGTTAAAATTCTTTGCACTTCCCGCTTCTCGGATTATATTTTACCAGTGGAGTTCCATCCTGTAAATATCTTGCACACTCAAGACATGTCTCAAGCCCATCTGTTGCTCCTCAAATGTACAGTTTAACATACTTAATATACCACATACAATCCTTAATATGAGACAATATTTCTTTCTGGAAATTATGTCTTAAAAAGTCAGGGGTGTGTTATACTGGAGGACAAGTCTAGCCATTTCTATATTCACAATAACAGATACAGTAATATATCGAATGTACAGAATGTCCCTCTTGGAAAAACATCTATTTCTATTTCGGTCCAAAAGTAAAGTACCTCTCGTAGCCATACACATTTTAACTGTTTTCCTCGAGTAAAGGCAGAAGTACAGTAACGATATGTAGCCTTAATGATGCTGGGCTAGCAATGTCTGTGTATGGTGCATTATGGCATGTTTGTAGTGGGACAGCCCTCTTGACTTCCTGTTTTGACTGTCTTTCCTTTTTAGTATGGAACCAGTAAGTACATCATTAATTAGCACCTGCTGCTCCTCAGCTGTATAAGCTGGAGAAGTCAGTTAGTTTCTCTCCATCTCTTCCTGGGCATAGGGATGTTTGTTGTTGTTGTTCATAACGCTGTCACTTACACACTACTGATGTACTGATTGATATACTTTACATCATATAATAGTTTCACTTTCACTCATTTTCTGAAATAAATATTTAGTTAAAAATGTGTTGTCCTCTCCTGTTTGGCGTAACCTCAAGCCGGGCTGTGACAAAGTCGGGGCTCGTAAAATAAAAAAGGGTGGCTTGTATGTAGCCTCAATGACGCTGGGACTAGCTATGTCTGTTTACAATGGATTATGGCCAGTCTATAGCTTTAATGATGCTAGGCTAGTTATGTCTGTTTACATTATATAATGGCCTCTCTGTAGTCTTAATGATGCTAGTCTATCTATGTTTGTATTAAAAGATGGCAGCACACAAGAGCTGGACCTGCCAAGAGTGTATGAGTGAAACAGAATGAATGTCTGTTAGATGGACCAAAACAACTTACTAAAACAGAGTACATAAAGGTTAGAGTTGTGCTAACATTTTAATCTCTTTTTTTTTACAAGAGAAAAGACTTTAAGGATTGGGACTGATGAGTTTGAATGTATCTGACCAAACAAATGCATCTGCTTATTAATGCTGATTCTTATTGGTTATTTTGACTACATTTTAAGATGTTAAATATGCTAGTGCCTATACCTTCTTTAATTAAGTAATTTTTATTTTCTTATTCAGTCCAACTCTGTAATTCCAGATTCATTTTTTATCTGTGTGAATGGGAGTGATACAACTTAGATTTGTGCAGTTCTCCTCATGTGACCCACACTCTGCTGTGATAAAAGCAAACACTGGAATCTGTCTGCCTTACAACACAGAGGGATGAAAGCAGCTGTCTGATCTTGTCAACAGTACTGACGCTGCACAAAGATAGTCCAAACTCTGTTTTGCTGCTCTTTGTTCATGTCATTCACAAGTTGTCACTCTGTAAGCCAATAAAAGGAAGCTGTCAACATGAGCATCAAGAAATTGCACTTATGACTGACATATGTTTTTCCTTTCTTTGGAGTGCGCAAGCCTTTTGCTGTCATCAGCGGGACTTCACAACATGTGGCAAACCACAGATTTCAGTCTCAGCGGTCAGTGTGTTCTGGACTTCTTAACTGTAGGAGGAAGGTTTCTGAGTGATAAGCTTTAAAGGCAAAGCATTCACACAAGCTGTGACAAAAAAGACAAAGCAAGCCTTCATTTCAGGCCGTTGCCAGGAGATGAGGAGTGACAGCGGTCGGAGCAAAGGCTGCTGAAGAGATGTCAGCGACTGGAGAAAGTTCAGCATAGTTCAACTTCATGCAAATGCAGAGACATGGTGGAGCGATCAGCTGAAGGCTAGATGTGTTCACTTAATAATTCTCTGTAAAACATCTTTTAGTTAGTTTAGTTTAGTTTCTGCCTGTTGCGAAATTGGTGTCCCTGTTTATTTCCTGAAACATCAGCTAAGAGAATATGAACTTCATGATGAATATATAATGGAAGGGAATGTTATTTAAAGCAGAAGTAGGTAATTTTTATGAAAATAACGTGTTGTCATATTTTCTGAAACTTTCATTATATTCTAAGTGGAACATGAGAACAATAATCTGTCAAAATAAAATAAAATAATAATAATAATAATTTTTTTCTGGTTCCTCCTTTCTACCATAAAACTGCGAATATGAACCAATATGCCAATATGTACTTTCATTAATTTTGTCAGTGAATAACAATGAAGTCTGTGTGGCCATGTAGCTTAGATGGTAAAGTAACATTAGCAGTCAAACTTGCACACTGTCAGTAAAGCATTCAAACCAAAGCCACTTCAGGAAAATCACACCCACAGTAATGATTTGGTTCGGTACTTGGAAGTCATAGTGCTAACACAATGTTTCATTAGCAACTCAAAGGCAACACTGTACTGGTCAACTTTGCCAATTTTAGCCTTTAAGGGTCTGTATCATAGAGGTTCTTGATGGAAATGTTGTTTTGTGCCTTTTTTCTCTTCCAGCTTGTGCTGCTGCTCACTGTGATAATATTTGGAGGGGGAGAGTGGCACAGAGGAGGCTAGTGGTGCCAGCTGTGTGGGTCGAGCTCACAATGAAAGAATATGGAACAGGGGGTCAGAAAACGAAATAACTGTTGCAATGTTGATTGATGTGCTTAGTCAATGGGCGGTCTCAGAACTAACTGTTTGTATCTTTGGCTGTGCCGCCTGACAGGAAAACCATTTAATGACCAAGTCTGTATGAGCTCAAGAAATGTGGACAGGGAAAAAAAATAAAATTCAAGATAAGAAATCTAACTTAACATATGATTAATTGGTCATCATACAGAGGAAATGTACTTATCAGCTAGTTTTCAGTTACAACACCTTATTTGTTGTTGCGGCCAAAATGCACCGGCCGCTTCTGAAACGCTCTTGGTGGAATTTTTAGATGACTGCCGCAGATATGACGTTATAATGCCGTGCCCGGTGGAACTTCAGTGTCACTCAGTACCTCTGTCAAAGGTACCATCCAACAACTCTAAACCCTCCAAAGTTGGGGCGGCTGTGGCTCAGACGTAGCGGGTCGATGCTGTGTCATCGGTATGTGAAAGAATGAGTTAATTACTGTTCAATGGACTTTTGCCGTGAAAGGGTGAATGTGGAATGTAGTGTAAAAGCGGTTTGAGTAGTCGGAAGGCTAGAAGGCGCTATATAAGTACAGGTCCATTTGCCATTTACCACACCTACTCATTGTATCTTGTGTATTTTACAATGTAGAAATGTTAGGGTCAAGGGATTGGGGGTACTTTCTGACCATCAGCAGCTATCTTTGCTACATTCCAAGAAGCCCATTCTCACAATGAAACCACAGGGTCTACATTGATACAGTATGATTGTATGATTCATACAGTGCTGCATGAATCTAAAATCCATACACGTATCTCCTAAAACCTGATGTATCACCACATACTGACCAATGTAGCCGGAAACCGTCTGAAATGTAACTTATTGGAAAAGCAAGTGTAAAATCTTTAGTACTGTTACCAGACAAACACGGAGAGAGTGAGACAAAGGCCAAGTCCTAACAGTGAGTGAGGGCCAAAGCAAGAGGACAGAGAGAAAAACGCAAATTAAGAGATGAATCAAAGTTGCAGGCTGCTGAGCTCTCTCCACTCAGCACCAGAGCAAGCTTGTTGTTTTCTACATTACTTTATTTCCTCATTCTCTGCAGTGGCCTCCTGATAATTTTTTCTGACTTTTAATGTTGACAGGTCTGTAAAAGTTTACAGCCTGTAAACCAAGACTTCATCTCAATGTGAGAGTGGGTTACAGTCATTTTCCACCTATGACTAATTTTTTCAAACGTGATGGCACACAGTGGCAAGGCTAAACAACTGAGGTGGGTGAACTATTATTCTGCAGCAACAAACAAAGAATAGAATAGAAAGGAAGAGAGAGAGAAAAAAGGGAGGAGATATTTCAGCAATAAGATTCAACTGACCTTGGAAGTGACACAAAAATGCAATGAACATATGCTCTCCAATAATAAATATGACTTCATCTCAATGTTAAAGTAGGTTACAGTTGTTTTCCACCTGTGACTCATATTCAAACGTGATGGCACACAGTAGCGAGGCTAAATAGCTGAGGTGGGTAAACAATTATTCTGCAGCAACAAAAAAAGAATAGAACAGAAAGAAAGAGAGAGGGGGGGGGGGATATTTCAGCAAGCAACCCTGCACCCAGTCTGAAAAAGATTTAGTGTTAAAATAAATGTTTGAAAGTGCATCATTGTTCTCACAAATTCTTTGTGTCTGATTCTGAATAAATATCTGAATTATTTTTTCTCTTTGGAGACCAATTTCTCCCACACACACACACACACACTCCATTTTAGCAGCAAAAAATGAACAAAAATTGTTCCCATGGAAAAAAAAATGGCTTGTTGAAGCGGAGGCTCATGAAAAGCTGCTGTATGTTTTGTTTTCCACTAGAGTGCTCTCAACCAGAGGGCTCAAAGTGTGCTTGAATGCTGGGACACCGACACAAAGAGAATGAGAGACGAAAAGAAGAGAGAAAGGCAGGACGAAAAAAGAAAGGAGGGGAAGATTTGAGTGTAAGGAGCAGGTTGATAAAAGGATTTCCTCTGGACTTGGACTGGCAGCACTTGAATGCACATACAGTGGGCTATTGCCTACGTAGCCTTAAAGCACAGAATTCTGCTATTTATTTTGAAACTGCTTTTGTGGTTGACTCGCTTGATGTTGGTTGCCTGCTATCTGCTAAAGAGAATAGAAAAAAAATTCTGAAGTGGGGCTTGTTCCACTGTTCCCACCTCCTTTTTGTGAGTATCAGCAAATTACTAAAGCAGGAAAACACAATTTTGATCATTCCACAATCCCACATCAGTAACCACAAAATAGTTTTATTTAAAGCATTTATTTAAGTTAGAGGACACTTTTTGCAACAGCTTCTGCACTTTTTTACACCTTTTGTTCAATTCTTTTTTTGTCCGCTCTGCCACTTTCCTTTAAACGGGCATTTTCACACACTGGCACCTCCAAATGAAACAGGGAGCATTTAAATATAGAGTTTTCCTTAGTGCTGAGAAATGCTTAAGGATAAAGATGATACCCAAACGAACAGAGTATCTTTGGAGATGTGAATGTTGGCTCATGAGATATTTTTTGGGATTATTGATCAATTACCTCATGATAATGATCCAACCATGCCCCAACTCCCAAGAGGTGGACTACGTATTATGTTATCATATCTATGCAGATGACACTCAACTCTACATTTCATTATATCCTGATAACATGGGCACTGTAACTGTCCAGCTGCTTGCAGGACATCAATCTCGGGATGTCACAAAAACTAGTTAAACAGAGAAAAGTGGTGCAAAATGATCTAACCTAACATGTTCATAATTTTCTAAAGAAGCTGTCCTTGTGTTGGCACCCAATCTCCTTTCCTTGAGTGTCCTGAAGAGGTCTCACAAAGCTCTGTAATTTTTTATATTTTATTTACATTTATTTTATTAATGGTGAAAATAGTTAAATATTTAAATGTATGCAGATGATGATGATGACATTTACACATGCAAAAGACACCCAAGAAGCCTTGTTAATTGTTACGTTTGCAATGACCCGTGTGAAGGACAGTCTTACTAAATCATGTATCTCATCAAATATCAATAAAACGCAATGTATGATGCTTACAAAATAACCAGTAGAGGTAACAGGGGAGGGCAGTAGGGATGTCCCGACACCAGAATTTTGGTAGTCGATATCAATACCAGTCAAATTGCAGGAAAATGTGCCAATCGTGATCCATAATATGTTCCTCAATATCCCTGCAACCAAGCTGTTCCTTAATGTTTTTATACTTATGATACTTTATGATACTAACATTATTGTAGCCTATATATATACCAATCAGCCATAACATTGTGACCACCTGGGCACCCTGGTTTCATTTGCTTCTGACATTACATCATGTTACGTCTGATTGTGATGGAAAGGCCTGCTTTGATCATCTTGCAATGGGGCCCAGTGCTGACTCGTTATGCCGCTGGTGGCGCTGGCCACCAGTCATTTATTTTGAGTAAAGAGGTTTGTTGTCTAGGCTCTGACCTTGAGGGAGTGCAGAGTGACGATAACATCATCACTATAGTTGAACACAGATTCGGATCTTGGAAGTGGATGCTGTGGTGGGGGTGGGGGGCTTTGGATAGGAATGCTACATTGTATGCTGCTGCAGCGGTAGCAGCCAATGATATATCATATATCATATATAGAACAGCTTTAAGGTGAGCGCTGTGCAGCCAACATGCAGAAAAAGAGAGGGCCAAGCTCTGACATCTTAAGTACACCACCATAGCAAAGGGTGCTTTGGATATATGTTACAGTGAGAACAGAACGCAATTGGATTGTAGCAGCAGAGTTGAGCTATCTAAGGGGGGGGAAAAGGACGTCACAGTGACTGTGACAAAGACATCACCACAACCCGCTTAGAGGCGGTTCAGGCACGCAATGGCCCTACTCCAGAGAATTTCCATCTTGGGCACGGCTCGGAAAAATCAAACCATTGATAGTTTATATAATGGACAGATCTTCCGGCTCTGTGAAGTGAAGCCAACACAGAAGTGTCTAAACCTGCATTCTATGTCCAGCAGGGGGAGCTCCATTGGCTGCTATGAAACACAGGTACAATGCAGTCTTATGGAAAAATGAGATGACTACTCACTTGATGATTATGAGATCAGTAAACAGTTTCCTAATGATTTATGGTCTCATTCTTTAGTTTAAGTCTTCTTCGATGCATCATGATGTTGATTTAGTCAATGATTCTCCCATTTTGGGTAAAATAGACCATTAAGCAGGGTATGCTGTAGGGCGTGGCTACCTTGTGATCGACAATTCAATTCAATTAAATTTTATTTGTATAGCACCAATTCATAACAGAAGTTATCTCAGGACACTTTTCAAATAGAGCAGGTCTAGACTGAACTCCTTTTAG
>JAGRRF010012898.1:2010987-2021362 GCA_019097615.1 Morone chrysops
GGAGGCGGTGCCCCATTTACGAGTGTATTATTAATCTTCAGTGATTAATTATCTTTATTATTTAGTGTATGTCCTACACTCTACATTTCTTCAGTCTCACTTCAGTTCACCACCACACCGTCTGTGTCGCCAATTCTCCTTTTCCTCCAAACAGAGGTTCAGAGTTTGCTTAGGGCTGCGCACATTCTCCCGTCAAGTTTGTTTTTTATAGATCACAACCTTGGTCACGTACGCCACTTTCAGCCCCGTTTTGTGTGTACACAACGGTTATAAATGAGACCTCTGAACAGGACAGAAAAACACTAACTGGGCCTGACACAGTGCACCCACCACCGCTAACTGCCCAGTGGTTACCCCATGAACACTGACTTTCCAGTCTGTCTCAATTTTAATCAATTCAACTGTCTACACTCTGGGTAAATGGCTCGTGTTTCACTGGAACCAAACTACTTTTGGTCGCACGCTCTCCATCTCAAATGACAATCCCAAACAAAGGTTGCATATGTAACTATGGTTCTATGGACCCTGTGACTACCAGAGGAAGTACTTGGATTTCCACCATCTATGGCGGTCCAGAAAGATATATTAGGGAACTGTTGAGTCTCTGTAAATAATTTTATGAGGACGGTCTAGACCTGCTCTATTTGAAAAGTGTCCTGAGATATCTTTTGTTATGAATTGCCGCTATACAAATTAAACTGAATTGAAAAGTGGGGCTGCAAATGTGTTTAGCACTGGCAACATAAAGAGGAGATTTTGTACTAAAATGGCTGTTATTTTTTACTGTAGGAAAATGCGGTTCAACATGGCGGGCTCCCTGGAAGATCTTGATGGGAGTATCTGTAGATAAAAACGTCTCATTCTTTGGAAAACACAATGATTCCTATGTTCAGGTGATTGTACACTAATGAAAACATACTTATCATATTCCATTTCTGACAATAGATCATAAATGTTACACACCTTTAAATGTTAAGCAGCAGTGCGAGATGTTTGGTTAGCAGTAACTTAATCCAGCTCTGATATGACTGTAGAGGAGTGAACAAATGAGAGAACATCAATGAGATAAAATGGCAGCAAGGAATGGCGAACACCACCACTAACAATGATAACTACTAGAGAGGTTATATATATTATTTAATCTAAATAATTGAGTTGAGCGAGTACTCAGCTAAGACAAGTAACCGGTACAGATAATGTGCTTTTTACAAGAACAAGTATCATCAGAGTAAAATGTGTCATTATCCGTACTGGCAGATATAGCAACCTTTATTAATAAATATAGCAACTGAGAGAAATGACTAATGATGATGATGACTACGACGAGGACAACAATAGCCAACAATACAACAAAACAACAATTAATAATTTTGTTTGTTGAACAGATGTAGATAATTTAGTTGGTTGAACAGTTACAGATACAGATAATGTGACATATGTGCAAATGGACATTTTCTATAGCATGTAAACAGATATTCCTATTGACAAGTAGGTGTGGAATATACAGAGGAGGAACTGATAGTAAATGCTAGCAGATGTTAAAAAATCCAGGCCATGAAATATGAGTATTTTTTACTTTAACACAAGCCAGCTTATAACTCGCCTGGTTCAGAGTCAAGGATTATATCTAATTTTGGAATCCATCCAACTGCTTTGACAGGCCAGGGGTTGACCTACATCCTATGTGGTGTCTGATATCTGATCTTTAATCCAAAATATAAATTACCCAGCATACCCAGAAGGCTAAGGGCGATCACAAGAATGATATATTACTCACCTGGCTTATTGCCTCACATGCACAGGCTGACAGACCTAAACTGCATCTAATTGAAATGTTGTTTAATGTTGTTGTTGCATGCAGAGCTACAACCTGGTTCAGACTTCACATTACACTAATTCCTTTTAAAGATGGTAGGAAACAATAATTACAACTAAGCTACTTTATCCAAACAAATTAAGCTCCAACATCTGTGCCTACACTGATTTTATGTTAAACAGAGTTGTTGGTGCCACACACATTGTGCATGTGGGGAAAAGCTGAATAATGGTGTGGAGGTGGAGAACAGCAGTGATGTGCAAACTCACTTCCAAACTGCTCTGCAGATTAGCCATAACATTCTGAGCACCTGGGCACTCTGGTGGTCATACCGCTTTTCCTTCCTTGGAGCACCTTTGATAGGTACTGACAGCTGCAGACCGGGAACACCCCACAAGAGCTGCAGCTTTGGAGATGCTCTGATCCAGTATCTTTATCTTTCAGTTGTGCGCTCTCTTCTCTCTCTCTCTCTCTCTCTCTCTCTCTCTCTCTCTCTCTCTCTCTCTCTCTCTCTGTCTCTCTCGGGTAAACAAACTACTTGTGTCTGCTTTCTGGTTACCACTCTTCACATTTACGTTTAAACTACATACATATGGTATTGTAAATAAATATAATAATATGTGTGGCCGTTACACTGCCCATTTTTCCAGTTTCTAACATCAACTTTGAGGACAAAATGTTCACTTACTGCCTGATATATCCCACTCACTGACAGGTGGTATGATAACCAGATAATCTGTGTTATTCACTTCACCAGTCAGTGCTCACAATGTTAAAGTTGATGTATATATGTGAGACATGAGGGGAACATGAAAAAAAAGGTCAAACAAAATCAATGATAATTCCGGGTTATTAGAACTTGGTCCTCAATACTGTAGCATTGGCTACTTCTCACTTGTAAATCAAGGCCCAGGGCTCAAGGCGCAGCAAGGTACACTCTGACAGTATGCACAAGGGAAGAATGTGGGGGAGGGGCATTGTTCAGCCTGGCTCTAAAGACTGATGATAAACAAATAGGCTAAATGAAAACTGTCGCAGAGACCCCCTAAATTAAAAAGTTGGGGGAAGAATCATCATAATTTTGTTACATTAGGTGTCGTGTCTTGGGCTGACTTAAGAGTCGATGAGAAGAGTCTTAGTCGACACTTTTCATCAGTCGGATAGTGACAGAAAAACAAAAACAACATAAAACTCCATTTGGGAGCTGCGCCTTGTCACTGAAACGAAAATATCAGAGGATTGTTGCAACAGGGAGCACTTCTGCATGCTAACTGCACTAGCTGCTGCCACAAGCTACTTAGTGGTCCTATTAGCTGACTGTACCCGGACTAGGACCTCAAAGGACAGGGGGAGCTTCAACACTACTAGCGTAGGAGTGGGGGACCCAGTGGGGAATTCTGCCATGGAGCTGGAATGAGCAACTGAACTGGAGTGGGCCAACCATGCAACAGAACTGGGCTCACAGTTAATCGACTATTGGCTTTACCTAACGGCAACCCTAGTTATGTCACATGTCTGAGTGATTTCACAGCTGTCAAATTGCACTGAATTGTGGGACTGTTAGCAAAAAGTAATGCATGTGTTATGGACAACACTTTTTAGTCTCTTTTTCAACAACAAAATTTTTCTTTCAACAGATTAGCAAACATGTCACAGCCACCTCCAATGCTCCTGATGATTTGAACAACAAAATTCGAAACATTCTCATTCCTTCCCCCAACAACATTTTTTCGTGCAGCTCAGAAATTAAATGCTCATACAGAAGCACAAAGTAGCTTTTAGCATAACACATGGTTAACACTGAGAAACAGTCACAGTTTGGTTACGTTTAGGCAACAAAACTGCTTGGTCAGGTTAATCATGATTTGAGCTAAAAAAAAAAAGTACATGACGCAGCTTCCTTACATGGACGTTCTCATTCTTCAGTTAGATGACTGCCCACTGCTTCTCAGCCAGGCACTGAAGGGTACCTGACTCTGAATCTTTGCTGAGTACATAGTAAAATTGGTCTGGCCCAGGGACGGCCCACACCCGCTTACATTTAGCCCAAATACAGCAATGAATTATAGGGTCTAGAGGTGGCCTAGATCTGCCAGCCTATTAAGGCCCATGACAGCCGTATCTCAGCCAGCTGTCTCACACTCTCCTCTCCTGTCAGAGATGCATGTGTATTAATGTCGAGACAAATAGTTAAATGATGAAATTCAGCCAGGGCCAGCTATGATCATACAGTTAGCAGAGATATGGCTATGTCAGGGCGCAACTGCAGCTAGCATCTCTGGACCATCTTTGGACTGGGTTGCAGCTATGTGTAAGTCCTCTCCTAAGTGTGGGAGTATTGGTTGCAGTATTGATTACTTGGGGCATAATCAGCAATCAAAGATATTGCTCATCGCCATGGTTAGTAGCTTTCTGGCTGGCATAAGCTACATCGTAGCACATCGTAGTAAGCTAGATTGATATTACAATATCATATCAATAAATTAGGTCTTTACTCAATTATTGTGTTGCAAAATGGCTGCTAATCATGAAAAGAAAATGCTGTGTGGTAGAAAAACTTCTGTTGTACCATCAATGAGTATAATTGTGTGACATTTTATGACTTTCACTACCTTAGGGGCATGTGTAACTATTTAATTGTTACTTAGATTCAAGTTGTAACTCATCGCTTTTATTTTAGCAATGTGTAAATTACAACTTAGTAATAATTTATGTTATAACAAGGCTAAGTTTGAACTTACACACAGCTGGTACAACAGGCTGCTGGATCGTAATTCATTGCCGTGTTTGGCTTAATTGTATGGGCCAGACCAGTTTTACCATGTAGGTATGGAGTCACAGACAGACGTGAGAAAATGTCAGTTTTTGACGCCTTGGGAATGAGAACAGGCTGCAAAATAATTACCAACCAGTTTGAAGAGCAAAAGAGCGCAGTTGTTATTTTGCGACACTGGTCGCATAAGATTTAATCATGGTAACCAGCAAATCTGGCACATGTAATTACAGTCTGAAAATCACTTAAATTAGGAGAGGCTTAATTAGCTAAGAGCGAAGACCGTCATGTATGCAAGTTGCTGTGGATGACAGATGTTGGTTATCACGCATCAATCTCTTTTCTGCTGAACAGATACGGTCCTTAGTTTCGACACATACTAAAAGAAGGCAACTGTATGTGTTGAAGGGTGTTTATGTGTGTGTACATGACATAGTTAGCAAAGCGCCTGTGGTGTTTGTCTGTGAAATTCCCCTCACAGCTTTATAACAGAATCATCAGTGTTTTCAACAGTGAGCGTGATGGGAGTAAAGTCTCGCTGTTTCAGTGTTTTTGGCATCGTCTATCAGCAGTTCAACTTCTCCATTAACAGCCTTCAACTTCTTATGTTCACTTTCCTTTTCTCTCTGGTGGATTTTTCGAGCTTCACCAGCACCTTTTGTTTGAAGTTTCCTTATGGAAATGGTGTCGTTTGCAAAGTTCAAATCTGATGCAGCCTTGTTACTCATTGTCTGCTCTGCTGAATAAAGCAAAGACCTCCTTTTTAATCAATGAAGCGCTTCACACACAAGAGCAACAAAAAACAAATGTCAAAAGGTGAAGAAAGGAAAAGCAGCAGAGAGTTTTATTCTCCCCCAGGAGGATTTGTGTGGAATAAGAAAAAATGGATATTAGAGAAAACATGAAAAACAAAAGGCCAAATGGATAATGCTGCCTGAAATATAAATTTTTTGCATTACTGTTAAAGTGTAAATCCCTGTTCAGACAATGTTTTCTTTTGTTTCATCCAGTAAAATAAAAAGTCAGTACAAAAAGAAAACAATCACATTTGGAAGCTTTTAAGGTATTTTCTGACCTTTTCTGATTCTTTTAAAAGCTGCAGTTTGGATTGTAAGTGAGGAACAAATGGGTACAAGTGCAGCCAGCTTATCAATCTAAATTATCAAGTGTGGCTTCAACAGATCAGTAAATTCAATTCCCAATGCATATGCAGCAATAAGGTAGGAAACAGCATTTGCACGACATGTTTTAAATCTATAATTATTAATGTTTTATCCATGTTTTCAAACAGATTTCTGTGTTTAACAGAAAGCATAATCTTCAGACTATTAGAGAATCTTTACTGCACAGCAAATGACCAATGTAACTTCAGACCCCATTTATACCTTAAATTATCAGTATCTGAAAAAATGCATGGTGAAAAAAAATTATCAAAGCATGCAGAACAGAATGTGGTTAGAATGTGATTAGATAGCTACTTGGATGCCCCTGCCTTACATCGCTTTTGGTTAGTGAAAAGTAATCGTTAAATTTGTACAGTTACATAATTAAGCTAACCAAATAACATATATACACTCAGATAGTAAGCAAGCTAGCTAAGTTTGTCCAGCCACATTGTCCAGCTGTCCTGCAATACCAGCCAACAAAGTAACCTCCAAAAGACAAGTCAGTTAATTTACCATCCAGACCATCCCAGAGAGTGTGGATAAATTTGCTGACATCATCCTAGCTGATAATATTTTGCTATGTTAGCTCACTAGTACTTTGCCACATTAGCAAGCAAACTAATGTTAGGTAGCTAAAACCCCAATATCACAATATATTTTTCAATCTGTGCCGTAATGTTAACTTTGACTTTGTGTTGGGGTTTGACTCTGTGCTGTGGTGGTTTGTAGAAGGTTTGTAGAAGTTAATGGACGCCATTTCTAAGGTACGGTTAGCTAGGTGTGCACATTATGGACCCTGTAGCAACCAGAATCGAATGTGCTCAGAATGTGACTGCATAGCTAGTTTACTGCCCCAGCCTTGCTTCGCTTTCGGCTTGTAGAAAGCTTGTGCCATCATTTTTTGAGGGCTAAAATCAACACTGTTTGTCACAATACATAAGTTAGTATCAAGCCAAATAATATATCCACTTACGTGTTTTGCTAGCTAGCGTTAGCGACCGCTTTGCCGACTGACAGTGGTCAGTAAGCACAGCTGTATGTGAGTGTGAAGCTGGATGGTGTGCCCTGGCAGTATCAACATATGATTACCGAGAAACTACAACATGCTGAGGATTATTTTTCAGGTGATGATTCAATTGGCTGTAGATCAAAAGAGCTGCTTGGCTGTATTCTGTTACCTCAGTCAGACCTGTAGCGCTGGCACTGAACTAACAATTTTGTCATTTGTGTCCTCCAGTGCAGGCATATATTTAATTTTTCTCTTTATGATTCTACTTCCCCTCCATTTCTCTTAATCTCTCGCCTTTTCTCTTTGATGCCATTAAAGGCATCTCCGTCGAGACTTGTATCTCTGTCAATAGAAACGCTGCCAAATCAGAGCGCCCAGGGACTCTGGGAAGCTCCCTGTAATCTGGTGCTTCAGATCCGGCCTTTACTGGGAAATGGCACAATAAACAGAAAATGTGATCCACGCTCTGCATACTGTAACTGTAGTTTGATTACAGAAGAAAGAAATAGCAAGAATTTGAATTTTTCTTTGCCTATTCTGACACATATTGATTTGACTTTTCAAAGCAAAGTGATTCATTTCAGACACATGGAGGAAGTGTGGGCCGCAGATGACTTGAGTTCACCTCAATCTAACATCCTCTTTGTTCTTCCCCTCTCGCCTTGAGCTGCAGAAAGTGAAGGTTGATCTTTGCCGCTTCATGAAAGACACAAACTGGGTGACACGATTCAGCCTTTTCCTGACGACAAAAGCGACATTTTTCCTGCGAATGCCATTTGATAACTGAAAGCACGGCCATCACTGTGTTAAAACATTAATGACCTTTTCCAGTTGTCACTCAAGAGTTACAGAGTGTGACTCATGAATTTCTGTGGCACAATGGTGTGTCTCAGGCAGGCGCAGCTGCATGAATAACATTAAGCAAAACCACAGTGAAAGATCTGACTAACCTGTGATTACAGCAACACAGAGCACTTTGGATTGATCCACTGATGCTGACAGAGACAATGGAGATGCCACTTATGAACTGACCAGACTAAAATCACTGAAGACAGACATTTCTTGATGTTGTTGATGAAAAGTCATGAAATATTGCCGTTTAGTCAGTGGCCGTCCACTTCAAAATATGACGCTACAGTTGTTTCAATACTAATGCCAGTATCAGAAGTCCCCCCCAAAAACAGGACCCTGCTACTTCCCAGCAGTATCCCATTTGCCTCTTTCCCCCAGGACATCAAAGTGATGACCCGCCCTAATTTGATTCTGACTCCAGCAAATGATTTTAACTTGAACCACTAGCCTCTAGTGTCATCTCTGGTTGCAACAGGGCAGGTCAAGTAAGCAAGCAATAATAAATATGTCTAGTGACAAAATAAAGCTTGTGTGGTTAATGTTGTGAAACGGTCACAGTTTGGAAAGGTTTAGCCAAAAAAGCTGCTTGGTAAGGAGTATTAAAATATTGTAACTTACAGTACGTAATATACCTGAAGGACCATAAAAAATAGCCTCGGCTTCTATTTGCTTCAGTCACTGAATTCAACCTGCCTTTTGGAACAGGCCTCTCTATGGAACAGATGTTTAATTCCTTTTCTGCAAATTCCTAAATGTGAGAAATACTACCAAATTGTTTATTTAAATCTGTATAAATATTGTATAAAAATGAGGTTATCAAATTACATCTCAATTATGAATCATTTGTTTCATTTAATACTTGATCAAACAATGCTCATGGTTCTGTAAAATGAACTGAAGAATTGACTGTGGCAGTTAAGAAGTGACGCAACAGAGATTCCTATAGCGGATATGACTGACAACTTGTTGAATAGGTAACCATTCACATTTGTTTTCACTTACAAATATATTATCATTATAATAAAACCTTTCTGATTGATTGTTCATGCTGGTTGCTACATTTGACATTTTTTTAGCAATAGAACTTTTTGATGTTTAGTAAAAACATACATCTAGAAAATGTATAATATGGATTATGTACTTTAATTGCAGTATTGTAAACTTCTAAAATACACTCTTTTGGTATGTTTCTCTAGGTAAGCAGTGTTCTCTCAGTTTCAAAAAACGTCCACCTCTTGCTGGACCACACCAACCTCTTCCTCAGCTTGCTCTTGCCAGCCTGCTGGCACCTCTTCATCTGACACCCTACTCCTTCCCATGCATCAGGCAGAGGTCTGTTATCACTGAAGTACTGTGACACAATGTGTCTCCACTGTGGTGTAAATATTTGATAAAAGGATGCTGACAAAAAATACTGATGGTCAGCTTGATGTAGAAGGCTTCAGACCACAGATGACGTGCTGACAACATTCTCAAAACAAATAGATGTATTTTGATGGTGTACTGCAATGCATTTACAGTAATTTACTGTGAAAAAGATGGATGGATAATACTGAATCCACATTACATTCTTGATTATACATATATAATGTACATATGAGAAAATTCCATTTTCTGAAGACCTTGAGAGGTACTGTAGCCAGCTTCCAGAAAAGCGACAACAAAACTCAACAATTATTCCACAGATCTAATCAAATCAATTTCAAATCAATTTATTCAATCACATATTCTATATTCAATATTCAATATATGTTCTGAAGTAGTGATTTCTTTTACATGATTCCTCGATTTCCCCGCATAAAATTAAATACACAGACAAGTACCTATGGTGAGATATATTTATTCTAAACTAGTGTATGGTAAATATGAAATGATAACATAGACACATATGACAACAAACAATAGAAAATGTGGACAGTAAATGAATTATTGATATTAGGTGATTCAAGAGTGATGGTAGCAACTCTTTTTCATGTGTGTGAACCCAGCCATGTATGCAGTTTTCAGCCTACTTTGTCGTAGAGATGGAACTTGGAAGTTCAGGACCTTTCTCCTCCGGCTTGACTGCGGCTTTGCCTCACTGGTCCAACCAGCTGACGGAGGTTTTCTCGTCTCTGGTACCAATACTCTTCCAGGATGCCCTGTGCGGCAATTGCACTTAGAGAGCGTTGCGGGCAATATGACTGGCTGGAGAATAAATGTCTTTGTCCGGCAGAAAAGGTTCTTTGAGCAGTGAATTTACTGTGGCGTCCCTCTGGCTCAAGACAAAGTCTCTAAAACTTAAAAGAGTGGTTTGGTCTTCAGCTTTAATTCCAGATTAACTCAGCCTCAGAAAATAACTGGAGGATGAAACGCTGGTCTGGCGAATTCCGTAGTTAATAAATTGTTGGTGAGTTAGATTAAATTCACTTTCTGTGAATAAGGCGACTTGAGAAATGTACTTCAGCGCCGCAAGTTATTACTAAGTTATTACGAGAGTAAATAATGAGTCTTAAAAAAATAATAAAAAGTAAAAAGAAAGGCGAAGTAAACAGACGTGAAGAGAAACAAAAGAAGCAGGGAAGAGTGGAGAGAAGAAGCGAAGCGAGGAGTGGCCGGAGCTTATCCTTATATAAATCTTATTCTGGAGGCGGAACTGGGACGAGAGGAACTGACCTTGCACGTCACTTCCTCTGGTGACTTCCTGTTTTGAATAGACGTAACTTTTAACTATATCGTCTTTCAAAGTTTCTAGATCATGATTCACCGTTCACAAAATC
>JAGRRF010012898.1:2033186-2056330 GCA_019097615.1 Morone chrysops
GAAAAATGTTGTTTTAACCTGCTAAGATTATATGCTAACGTTCGTCACATTTTAGCTCCAGAGTAGAGAAAAAAACATTTTAACCAGTTAAAAAGACATTTTCTCTCCATAGTCTATAGATTTAGCTGCAGTGGCTGTTTGTGAGCAGTAAAAACGTTGTTTTAACCAGTAATATGGATATTTCCACTTGCTAGAGACCCATTAGCTCGGAAGCTACTGGAAATTTCAGTTTACAGCAGTTAAATATAATATATAAATTTTTTTATTTGTTTGTTTTTTTCTTTCCACCTGCTGTGCTGGAGAGTGAGGTGAAGTTTCCTAATTCTTCTCATGGATGCAGCCTGATTAATCTGCGTTATTTTTTCTATAATTAATCAAAATTAACATGTTACTTTGACAGCCCTAAAAGTAATTAAAAACTGTGGGGAAGTCAATGAATGTCTTTCATAACTATATGTGTTATGCTATAGTTATGTCCACTATCTTGCAGACCACAGAGCCAACAGACATAAGGTGCCTTTGTCTGACTGCCAGTCATCTTGGGGGATGATCCCTCTGAATTCTTCAAAACCTTCCCTGTAAGTAACTACAGTTGTTGTAAATGATGCAGGTGCATTGTTTTTTTAGCGACTAAAGGTCCAGTGGGTAATATTTATGATTTATTAACAGAAATGTAATATAATACATATAACTATGTTGTTAGTGCTATATAGTCACCCTATGAAACGAGTCGTTACGTTTTTATTACTTTAGATTTCACCTTTTTATGTACATATACCGCGGGTCCCCCTACATGGAGGCTGACATCTTCCGCTGCACAGTAGCGATTCTTTGCCAAGCGAAGAAGAAGGCGGATGTGATGTAGGAGGTGGAGGAAGCCGTGTTTACTAGTTGCTAACTTTGTTGTGTTTTGTTAGTTTGAGAAGTTATATTTATTCTCCTTGTCTCTTTCTTTCTGTCAGGACGCAAGTGACAAGGACTTCAGTCAGATGCCAGTGGGAATCCTCTGCACTGATGAAAATGTAGAGAGCAGCAGAAGTTAACAGAGAGGAGGCAGTCTTTTTTCCCTTCTAAAATATGTTATATACCACCAGGGTCAACCAAGAACAAATAATATGGTTTAAAAATGTTTCCTGTGCCCCAAGTTAAAATAAAACATGAAAACAATGTACTTTTGTGGTTTGCTTTTTATTTTCTTAATTTAGAATTTCTGGTTTAAAACAGTTTAATGAAATAGAAGATACTAGGTGGAGTAATTGGGTAAAGCAATTAACATTACAAGTGATTTCAAGTGAAATCAACTTGGAGGTTAGTGCATTGGGCTTTCAATTTTAAGAACCTCGGCCAGCTTTCATCTTTCCCATACTTAGATATGCTATGTGCTATACTAATCTATGTTTAAAAGATAACCCCATCTAGACGATGGTTAAAATATAGAAGCTATTAGTTAGCTAAGTTAGTAGTTAACTACCTAGTTAATCTGCATGAATAGTTGCTAGCTAAGTATTCATAGGTATATCTGATAGCCAATCTTAGCAAAATGCAAGCTAATTACCAACTCTCGATTGATGTAGATGAGCCTGGTACATCAGGAAAGGAGAATGACCTAGGCTGCAAAAGGGGCGGGACTTCGGAAGTGACAGTTGTCTTATATTTAGAAGGATATCTAAAAAAGTATTCATGAGATTTACATTAAAGTCCCCTCCAGTCAGATATCTGTGTTTCTTCTTTTTCCTACAGTGTGCTGTTTGAATGATGTCTGACAGTGCGTTAGAAGGATGTTTTCACATTCATCTGCTGAAAGTGGAAAGTTTCAGTCAGGCCTGGTCCAGTATGCAACTTCTACAGTGTGATGTAGAAAAAGAGAATGGACTTAACAGTGAAGTAGGAGACATCTTGTGTTCAACAGGAAAACTTTAAAACTTCCAGAATCTATGAATATGCAAATGATTAAAAATTGTTAATTTTTAATGAGGTAGAAGGACTAGATGACTTTTTAAGGATTTTAATGCGAAAATTATACTTTTTTTGTGGGAAAAATATACACACATTACTGTTCCAAGCAGTCTACTTGTATATATGTTTTAATACATGTCTGGAGGGGATCTTTAAATTTGGCAGAAAGAAACAAGTGATAATCACTGAGTGATTATAGGTGTGAATCCATGAATCAGTCCCAGGGGAATCACCTTCATTCCACCCACCATTTAAGTTGCTGTTCTGAACATGCACAGGTTTTGCAGCTACATTTTGAGTTGGTTATGGTTAATCTTTTTCAACTTGCCACTCACTGTGTGAACATGGCACCAACACTACAGAGAGGGAAATAATAGGCAGCAAGAGCTGATTTTACTGCTATCGCAGTAAAGAGAAACGGGTACTGTCTGAGTCTGATTTTTCTTTATGATACTATTTAGAAGAACTTGCTATATTACAGCAATCGTGTCATATTGTAAACCGTTACCTCTATTTAGCTTCATGATGAGATGATATTGGGCAGGCAGCAACCTGTGTACAGGCTGGTAGGATCGGAGGTAGCTGCAGCGACAGGGTTGCACCCTGCTACGATGGCAACTGTCTGAAAGCATGTTTATGCATTAATCAGTTGGCGTATCTTGCTGTCAATCAACATACCAGTAGTGATCTTCCTTACAAGCAAAATGTGTTATAACGTTGGGTTGTAACCCCCTTGTGTGTTATGTCCCACCACTAAAACTGCTATTGTAAATTGTTACGTATGTTCATTATAGCTTGTGGTGCTTTTAGAAATAATTTACACTCTGTGTTTTGAACATTGATCTGAAAATGGAACTATAGACATTTGCACATATTTTTCCACACTGTGATTTGACAGGTAACAACTGTGTTTTTATAGGAGAGACTTTAGAGTTCCAGTTGAAACAAAGAAAACACCAATAAAATGGGGTTCAATCACACTATGGTCAACCACTAGCTCAGCAATCATCATCAAAGATAATTTGCATCTAAACCAAAGCTACCTGAAATGAGAACTCTTTGACTGTGCTTTAATTTTTCCATTATAAGCTTCAATCACAAGATTTGTGAATGAAGTCTGGTGACCGTGAAATGCTGTGTGCTTGAACATAAAGGTGTAGAAGCTATGATAAGATATTAACGCTTTTGAGCTAAGTACATGCATTTACTAAACGATCCAAGTGTTTTGTGTGAAAGGATCATGTTTTATTATCTGTTATTCCCAATAGACTCAATCTTAATAGCTTTTTTTTTTTAAAGCATGATAAATACACTGTCACTACAAAACCTAGTGCCACAGAATCAAAACTGCATTTCTTTTATTTGGAAAATCTCAAGGCTGACAGCTCTAATGATTTACAAACCTATCATTGTATTATCAAAGTTGTGTTCCAGTGTCTACAATAGTACTTTGCTGTCAAAAAACTAAGGACTTAACATCATTCAACTTGCAATAACATTCAAATCTGCGTTACAACTCTCAAAATCTACGTAAATCCCGTATTTTAACATGTTTGGCCCCAAATATTTAATAATCCACACACATCTATTATGTTTAAATCCCTAAAATTTACATTTATAGTCACAAATTCACCCCTCGAGGCTAGATGCTTCTTCTCTTTCATTTCCTCTTCTTATGCTTCTTGCACTCAGACACCTGCTGCTCTGAAAGGACTCCACTCTAGTGTTAAGAGGCCTACTTGTACGTCTACTTGAACCAGTCTGAAAGCAGTATTGAATTTTCTGAATGTGGTGTCAAATTTGGACTCACAACGACAAATTGATAGAACTCAGTTGGGCACCATCCGTATATGAAGTACAGTGTAAAATAAATGCACATTCGTTTACTGTGTGTATGATTAGAATTTTAAATACTATACTAAATTAGACCTTTAAGTCCAGACAAAATGAAAAATCCCTTTTTAAACCTTTAAGACTGCATCCCCAGTCATATTGTACCACTATTTAACAATTTCAAACAATAAAATCATGACATCCACCCATCAATCAATCTTCAACTTTCACACAGAGCTAAGACAAAAACACAATTTTATCGCTAAAAACTGAAAATATTTTCAAATTTTCCCTCTGACGTCCTCCAGCAGCTTTGCTTCAAGCTAAGTGCTGCTGTAGCTGTCCGTCCAGTCTGGCAGAGTCCGCTAATAGGACCACTATAGCTGCTCTTACAGGAGGACAATAGGCACAATAAGCACTGGTGGCTACTATGGCAATCCCAATCCCATGGAAACAAGTAAATATCTGGAAGCAAAAAGCTTATAGCTAAGATGGGAGATACATTTTTTCACATTTTCTATTTGATTCCACTTAAGGTCAAATCAGGGTAATTTGGCTCTGATTATCAGCTCAAACTGTAAGCTACTTCTGCCCAACCAGAAAGCCTGAACTGACTGAGTGACTGAAGGAATCAATAGCAGACATGTGGTCGTAATGAAAGATGATTCTCTGTTCTATAGCAGCAGCGCAACCAGAGAAGAGGAGACAGATGGACACTTCGGGGACTGACCGTCCAGGTAGGTAGGTTGTAAAATTTGAGAGAATATTCCACAGGGGACAGTAAACAATCTATTTTATCTCTTCCTCTACAGTCAATCTGCTCAACTTGACACAGTCAACAACCTCTGTGAATCCTAATGACCTCAGCCCATATTTAATCACTGCTAAAAAAATTTGACTTGAGTTAAAGATAAAAGTTTAAAACATCCTTTACTGTTACTCCCATTTACTTAACAATTAAAGCTATTTATAACTCAGAAATACGCTTATATTTAAGAGAGCTCAAGAGGTCACTCAGGAGAACACTTTCTGTTTTTTATTTAATGTGAGACCTTACTGTATATGGTGCATTCATGTGCTATATAATATATATAGTATAATTTTTGCATTAAAATTCTTAAAAAGTAATCTAGTCCTTCTACTCCGAAATGAGAAGTCGTTCTCCAGACTTTGTTGTATTCCTGAGCTTTAAGTAATAATGTGAAAACAACCCTACAAAGAAGATTTGTTGTATTTTATTGCTCAGACCATTTAAACATTAATGATTTTGTCACTGACTTGCACCAGTACGTTCCCCAAGACCTATTATGTCATACATTAGATGTTGATATTAAACAAGGCCAAAGTGTCAAAGTGTAAAAGTAATCCTTGGTCACAGATTTCTTAATGTGGTCAACTGCTACAGGAATAGCACGCTGAGCAGAGCCATGAACTACAGGGACCAGCCCCTCCACCATGTTTTTTCCTCTGATGACCAGTGGAAGCTGAAAGCTTTGCACAACAAAAGCAGCTCTCCACTCAAGTGGCAGTAGAGCTTAGAGGGCTGTTATTGACATCGGTCCACAGAGGGCTCAACCTGTTTGCTACAGCTGTTCAAGATGAGATGTATCCTATTGTTAAGAAAAGTATTTCAAATTCTAGAACATGATTTCATGCATAATTAAATAATAATAATTCATCGTCATGGCATATTGTACTTGTGTTTTGCTAATTTGTTATATATGATTTGTCAGGACATCTTTTACACAGTAAAACATGTGCCCGTATTAAGTAAGCGTCAGTGTATTTAGATAAAGTTTCTTGTCTGACTTAATACAGTTATTATAAAGATACCGAACTGCATCAACAACATGTTATTTAGCTGTTGGTAACAGTTGACCCACAACTTTGGTTCAGACTAAAATATGTCAACAACAGACCGGAAAACTCACAGAAAATCACACCACTCCTCTACAATATCTGTCAAATACATAATATAGAAAACAGTTTTTTGTTAGTAAGTAATTGTTTTCTGGGATTCACTTTTCTTATTTTATCTCTTCTCTTAGATAAGAGAACATTTTATGAATGGTCAAGAGCACTCTTACCAAGATATACGAAATAAATATCTAGTTTTAAGTCAACACAAAACAAAACAATTTTTTTTATTTTTAATCTGAGGAACATAATAAAAACGCATGATCATGGCATAATAAAATGAGATTATTTGTTTTAAAGTAGTCATGGGTATTGGATTCTATTGTATGAGACAAATGAATGGCTGCTTTTAGGTTTATGCAGTATTCTGAAGCCTCAATTTAGGCAAAACACACATGTAAATCCCTCAACACCTGTAACGCTATCTACAAATCAATTTCACATCATATATACCATCAATATTTCAATATCATATAGATGTATTGTATTTATTGAGTATACTAAGGAGTTTTCTAGCTATTTTAATCAATTTGTTATTTGTTTTCAGGCTCTTCTAGGGTTATACTGTATGTATATTTACTGTTCCTGTGCAATGCCTGAATAACCTGCTGCTGTAATACAAATAATTTCCCAATTTTGGATCAAAATCTATCTATCCATCTATCTAACCAGTTTTTCATCTCCAGTTCCTGGCTAGAGCATTTGCAAACAGCACACCACCTGCCTTTATATAGTGTTTAGGGGGTGTTACCTATCCTAATAACAGAATAATAATCAGAAAGCCACACGCTTCCAATTTGTGATCCAGTGAGATTCATTGTTCAGCTCACCTGGTTAAGAGCAGATTTGGCTGGTTAAGAAAGTTTGGTGCATCTGGAGTTGATTTCTCTAATTGTCTCTCTTAACAGAAAAGTAAGAAAGAGAAAATATGAGAGACATTTTAGAGAATGTTGCTGCATGAGGCCCTTTGTTATATAAGATGTTACAACTATGGTAACTCTCTTCAACAAGTGCCAAGTAAAGTACCTCAAATGTGTACTTCAGAGTAAATGTAATTAGTTATTTTCCACCACTGATAAAAGCAAACCAATAACAAGCTTTAAAAGGATTAAATGAAATGAGGAATTTTGTGTAGACTTCTAAAATACTTGAAATTCAAGCTTGGATTCCTCAGCACTCAGGGTGAACTAAAGCATACTTCATACAAAGAGGGGAACTACACAATGTAGCAGAGAACTGAATGGACAAATGACTATATATAATAATACACAGCTATAATACTAAAAGTCCTTTTTAGTCCTCATAATGCCTTCAGTAATTCACAATCTATTGAGTCTCAAGTGCCTGAGCTTTCACACACACACCTCCTGGCAGTAGTACCCTATCAGAAGTAATGTGGAAACTCATTTGAAATAGCAGGTTAGCAGTACACTGTCAACGTCACGCTGATTGCATTTATCATATTAGCTGTTTGCCACTGAAGGAAGGAGCTAAATGAGCAGTTAGAGCTAAATAGGCCAGACAGATGAAGGCAAGAGGAAGTGAGCTGAGCAGACAGACTGCAGACAACTAGAGAGGCCAGGAAGGGTAAATTAAAGAGATGGGAGTGACAGATATAGAGGTGGGGGTGGAGTGTAAATGCTGAGTGTTTCCATCTTACATTGTTTGAGTATTCTCAGTGTGCAGAGAAGTAAAGATTTGTGCATGGCTCAAGCAGTTTTAAACAGTATGTATAGTGTGTGTGTGTGTGTGTGTGAATAGAGGTAGTCCTACAGCTACTCATTTTGCATTACCATGACTACCATCTGTTCTACCAGATGTTTTACCTACCAGTTACGTGAATGAATATGGTTACTGATGCAAACCTGGCTTGTCTCAGAGAGTAAAAACTGCAATGTTAAGACTTTGAATTGTTCCACACTTAGAGTTCAGGTTATTTCTGGATTCCTGGAAAGCAGTCTCCACATTGTACAGGAGTGTACAAAAATTTTCTCATGTATATTCGCAAAAATATACTGTAAATGTATTGCATTCACCTTGACCCGCCATACAAGCTAGCTACACAAGCAGTGTGGCCTGAGTGATGGCAACAGACAGACTTTATTGATTGCAATAAAATATTGTGTATGTATTCACAGTGCCCACACTGCAAAAACAGCCCTTCTAAAAACAGACCAAATATTCATAAATACAATTCTTAAAACTAGCATAAAAATCTAGCCACTGAAAGACTGTAATGAGCTTAAAACTACAAAAAATGCCAAAAGTTTAAGAAAGTTATGCTTATTATAAGTTATTTAAGATAAAAGTATTTTGGTCACTTTTTTGAGCTGAATTTAAGAATTTGTACCTAAATGTAAGATTAATAAATCAACAAAACAATGTTACAATGACACAGTTTCTTCCAGCAGCATAATAAAAATAATTGACTTTGTCTTAGATGAAGGCCCCAGAAGCATTCTTATTGTTAGCATTTTCAATGAAACTGTGAAAAACTAATGAGCCCATTCATTTTCAACACTGGGATAAAACTACTTTCTGTTAAACTAAGAAGTTGTTATTATTCTTAAAATAGGGGAAAATATCTGTTCCTCTGCTGGGATATTATGCAAACCATTGTTGTTACTGGTTAAATCAAGCTCAATATGCACTGTAATATCTTATTAAGACAAAGTTTGATTTTCTTAAAACCATTTTACTTTTCTACTGCAAAACACGACGGTTTGACAAGATTATTTTCCCAGAAACAAGGCTTTTTACTTTCTTGAGATTCCTTTTTTGCAGTGTAGAACATACATTGTAATGGCTGTGATCCCCTGAGTTTTTACTGGCATCTTCAGGTCAGGCATACAGTTACCTTTAACATCTGCTGAATTCACTCCTATTAGACCTACAAGCCCTAATTTAGAAGTGTATTCTGACTTTCCTAAGCCAATGGCTCTAGTGCCCTGCAGGTGTTTTGGTTTAACAAGTGACCGTGTTAACTGTTGACTTTAGGCCCTCCATCCTCAGCTCAGCTGCTGCAGAATGACAGTGGCTGGATGTGCTAGAGTTAACTAAAAGTGTGCTTAAACAAATACCCATGGTTTTGACTGTGTAGATGTATGTCAAGACTTTGAGGTAATTACATATTTCTAGCGTTACTCAGGTATATATAGTATGTGTTCATGAGTAGCTGCTATTGCAGTATAGACCTGCTATGTCACAGGTCGAGGGTCAGAACACTATTTGATGGACACAAACTGACAATCTATACCGTATTACAGTACAGCTGATACATCCAAATACTGCAAACCATCATTTATCATTTATAGAAACATTTGATTTCAGACTTTACATACTGAAGGGATTTTATATTAAGACCTGCAGTAAAAAACAGACAATAGTCTACTTTCCGGTTGCTGTTATGTCCCAGGAACCGGCAGGTGGGGAAAATGAATGCCCATTCTTCATCAGTTCAACTATGTGAGTGGTATCAGGGTATTCCTGCAAGAAGCTGGGCTCTCAGCTGGGCTCTCAGTGAAACATCCCTCACTACATAAAGGTTGAAAATAAAAAAACTGATATCTGTGCAAAGAAATGAGATGCATAGTGCTAATGAAAGTGTGTTTAGTGCAGGTAGTGGTTTAGAAATGAGACACAAGAGGTATGCATTCAGAGAGCCATGCTTATATGCACACAAGAACTATAAATTTGCTCTTGAACACTCCAGCTGACAGTCAGCTGGCTGCTGACACTGAGGCATGTTATGCATCTGCAAAAGAGGAAATAGCACTGTAAGTAGGATATGTTCATAATAAGAAACACAAACAGCAGACTATAGAGATCAAATCTTACCATTCATACCACTGTTAATCTGATTAACCTTGTATTAGCCTTTTGCTTGTGGCAGAGGAAAATAAAATGAAGAGGTAAAAACAAAAAAGGAGGTGCACTAAACAGGTGACATCACCAGTTTGCTAGACTGAACAGCTAGACAGCTGTCTTTCTGACTTGCAGGGACAAACAGCAAAAACTACAATCAGCAGACCACACACAACCAAACATCCCTAAATATTTTAGGTATCAACATGGCTTTTCTCTGGAGCCTCCCTCAGGCCAAACCTTACCCACTTCATCCTTACCTAGTGGTATGCAGCTTTGGGTTCTTTTACATGATGTGTTACCAGCTATTGCAGTTCAGCAGGTGTGAAAGCCGCCAGTCAAACTCTGGTACGGACTAAACAATCGGACCAAGGCCAGAGTCTGCTTGGTGGTAGACTGAAGCCCACGAGTGTGAGTATCAAACAAGCAAAAGGTGTCAATATCTGTGCTTGTAAATATACCAACTTGTATTAAATAACTTTCTCTGTAAATAGTTAGTCTTGTGATCAAAAACATCACTCTGAAGCTCAATTCTGTAAATAATTTTCTAATAAAGCAATTTCTGATCGACCCATATCAGTTTCAGACTTAAAGGAACAATGTCAGGTTAGTCTCACTCTCTTCGAGTTTAAGCTCTGCCCATTCTGAGTACGGACACAAATGCAGGTAATTGAGTTGACTGATCAGATACAAATACAGATTATAATGTACTCACTCATCCCTATATCTATTAAAAAATGCAGCTGCTGATCGTGAACTCTTCAGGACGTGACCTTATACATAAGTGATGTGTATCTGTAAGCATATATATTTATGTCATCAATGGTAACCATGCTAACACGTATACGCTTCAGTGTGAATTTTTTTTTTATGTCAGTCAAAAGCAATTAAAACGGGTCTGCTGTGCTTGTATCCTCAGTATGTATGTCTATTATTGAGTAAATTAAAGTGTGTGACACAGCGATCCCACAGTAATCCTCCCATTCCATTGTCGTATCTACCTATTAGTCATCATTCATGATTATTGATTATTGTCGATTGTCTAATAATACTAATGTGTATAAGCAGTTATTTCTTCATGAGCTCTTTGTGACACCAGAGAACATAAAACATTAAAAGCATTGAAGTGGAGCGTGACTGTTTGTCAGTCTGTATAGCTCTATGTTGACTCCTCTTAGTCAGTCAGTGTGAACAGGAGCCAGACCAGAACTAAAATGCAAAGTGCAATCTGATATAGATATGAAAGCATACCAAAGTTGTATCATCCATCAAACAACTTTGTCATTGTGTAATTATTATACCACAGGGCTGCTAGAACCACTTTTAGTTTGTATACTCTAAAGTACAAACACAATTTATTCTGTGTCTAGACTGTAATGACTGTAGCACTGAAGCATGCTTCTATCATTAAACTTTTACAAATGTGACTGAATACTGCCATTTATTTTGTGATGTAAATTGGGGACAGCCAGTGATTCAGAAAAGTGTGCAGCCCTTGCTGTATGTTCCCTGGTCTCTATGTATAGCTGGGCTGGGTCTCATTAAAGCCAATATTTGGCATCATGACTCACCATTTAGATTGGAGAGTGTCAGTCATCCTGTGGTGAGTCAGGGACCAGAACTTTCATCTCCTGCCTCCTGATCCATGCAGACTATCGTAGTTCTTTCAAACATGTTCGAGTTGAATGTCTTGATGTCAATCTTGACTCCTTCCTGTGGTGGGAGCAAGCCAACAGACTCAATCTGGATAGTAACTGATGGTGGCCAATGATTTGGTTGTTACCAAAGAAAGAAGCATATCACAGTAAATTATTCACCATCCATATTTAGGTTGTCCTGTGTTTGAGGGAATCATAATTTGAAGGATTTTTAACTTCAGCCTTGTTTGTGGTAGAGTATGCTAAAGTTAAGGTTGAATTATTAGTAAAAGTTTGGTGAAAGATTTGATATCACACGAACAAATATTTATGTGCTGGAAAAGGTCAAAAGCTCTATAGAAAGCTAGCAAGTAGACCCTGAGTTTAGTATACTTTACCACAGACATTTTTGGATTTTCAGATTTTCGCAAATATACTTGAGTGAGTGAGTACAAGGTTATAATAGAGGCATTGGCCAAAACCAGGGCTTAGATACTATTGGGAACAGAGTGGTCATGTCTTTTGTATTTTGCTACCAACTAATACAGTCTAAGAGTTTTTGTTGAAAGTCTTAAAAAGAGGTGCTGATTCAACTGTATAATAATTTTGGAGGATGTAGATTGTGGGGCTGTTGAACTGTATTGCAATATAAGGAAAGGTGTTTATGTTAGTTTAGCCTAACCTCATCGATATAAATCAGGTGGACAAAATAATAGAAACACCTGTCAGGTTTAAAGGTCCAGTGTGTAGGATTCAAGTGCATCTAGCGGTGAAGTTGCAGATTGCAACTAACAGAACATAGCTGGTGTCTGTATTTGACGACCTAGGAATGAGGACAGGTGTAAGAGAAACTACCGTGGCTGCAGACCTGTGAAAAAAATCTATAGCCAGTGTTTGGTTTGTCTGTTCTGGGCTACTGTAGAAACATAGCAGTTCATATTGGCAGGTAATGAAAAACACAATTCTTATTTTCAGGTGATTATACATTAATGAAAACATACCTATGAATATCATATTCTATTTCTGCCAATAGACGCCCCTACATGTTACACACTAAACCTTTAAATCAACTTTTTATTTAAATGAAAATCTTATTTTTCTTAAAATTAGTACTAAATTACATTTTTGGGAAATTTAACGGTACAAAAACACTATCTATAACCGTGGCATGACTTATGACCTCAGTATTTCACCAAAACTAAGAGTCTGTAGTCATGCTTATTGCACTGTGCTTTGAGCTAATTGCTAACATCAACTTGCTAACTTACAATGATAATGCTTGCATGTTGAAGTGAATTGCTAATATAATGTCATATTGAACAAATTAAAACTTTCACATGATGATGGCTAGATGGAAAGTCAGAGGATCACCAAAGGCATTACAATCCATCCTCCAGGGACTAAAATTAATGGCAATACATCCAATAGTTGTTATTGTTAAAATATTTTCAACCTCATGTTGGCTGCAGAGAAAAAAAACTTAGATGTGATGCTGGTGCCAGATTAAAAGTAGCACGAATGTCATTAGAATTTATCTTCTAGGGACCATAAGTGGGTGGGCAAAATTTGATAGCATTCCAGCCAATAGCAGTGAATATATTTCAGTCTGAACCACAAATGTCACACCTCATAGTGGCAATCAATCTCAATATAATGAGAAGCCTAAGTTAGAATAGGCCTGTCTGTTTCCTCATATGCTCCAAAGCAAAAAAGGCAAGTGAATGAGACAAAGATTGGCAGACAAAATGGATACTGTCATTGAAGACTACTTTAGATGTGGATTCACAAATTGTGAGATTTTAGCGGTTTTCAATCAATCATATGATATCAAAAAGCTTCTGTATATGTCAGTTGTGGGCCAAACTAATAAATAATAAATTAAAAACTTATGGCATATCTATCAGTGGTTGCATAGAGAGAAAAATTATATGGCTGGAAGCATATAAGACCCTTGTATTATTGCAGGTTATTTTATAGACCCTGTGACCAAAAACAGTGAATGTCCACATAAAGTCTGGTAAGATTACAGTACTGAGAATACACCGTACACCAGTCCATCTATCAGTCGCATCAATTGGCGCACAGTTCCTCTGTCGGTAATTATCCCGGCCATCCAACATTGTTGTATTCTAATTTAGGCTTCTCATTATATTGAGATACTAAGTCAAAATATTAAGATACCAATCAATTATTTTGAGAAAGTTTCCTGTCAATTGGCGGAAATGGGCTTCCATACTAGCATGGCACTAGCATGGTTTTTAATTTTTTTTTTAGCCTTGCCAGTGGAGTGGATCTAGTCAAATACTTTGGTGTAAGATACAATACCTGAAAAACTTATGACATTCCCATCAGCCTCAGTTGATCAGTACTGAGTAACGAATATAATGTGATACACTAAGATGTGAACACGGTAAACATTATACCTGTTAAGCATTAAAATATTAGCTTTTTATTAGCTAGCATTGCCGTAGACTCTCAGTCTTGTTAAGATTAACATTATATTTGTTCCCAATATTCAACTGGTTGTCCATCGTGTGTTCCAAAAGCTGAACGTTGGTGAGTGTGTGTGTTCTTCTAAGACACAAAATTAAAATCCCTGACTAGGGAGTCCAAACTAAACCAGACCATATCTTCAGACAGAGACAGAGATCTCTCTCCTGGAAGTCAGTTCACCTCTTCTGATGCATAGTGAATGAGTGCTTTTTTTTCTTTCCTCCTTTATTGCTGTCTCTCCATTCTCAGCATGGCCTCTAGTGCTGGTGGGAGAACAAACTCCACAGAATGTCAAGTCAATCTCCCAGGGCCCCGAACGTGTAATTTTAAGTTTCTACTACTACCACACTTGAAGGTTCCATTCTGAATTGGGCAGAAGTAGTGTGTGCAGAGTGTAAAGCAGGGCATAGAGCAGGGAGTTTATTCATTTCAAAACAAAGACAGAAACAAAAAGAGAAATGGAGTGAAGTGAATAGAAAGTGAGATAAAAGAGACATGAGCCCACAGGAGGCCATGTTAAATATTGTGCTGCTCTCAATCTGCTCTGTAGGAGGTGCCAACCTAGGGGTTAAACTGCAGCTAGAAACCAGCTTTATTCATGTGTCCTTAGTGTGTATGTGTGTGAGACTGTTTATTGCAGCCCACAGTGCAGGCTTGTAATTAACACCATAATCATGTTCCATTGTTATTACCCAGTGACAAGGGCTTGTAATGCTTGAATGGTATAGTAGTATCAGATTTATTTAGTGGTACCTTCGGAGACACAGACTAAAGAAAATTGGGAAAGGTTTCTCCAGTTCGGGGCAAAAGCTGATTTTTTAAGGTTAGTTCAAGTTAGGGTTAGGGATGGGAAATGATAAAATCTTATTAATACCAATACCATTGTCAATTCTGCTGATTAAGGTTAGAGTTACAGAGAGTACAAAAAAGGTAGAGTAGAAACAAGGCTGTAGGCAGAGAGCTAACTAGCAAACAGTCTGTCATCATCTGAAATTAATGGAATTAAAGAATATTTGTACAGCATCCGTTTTCCTTTAAGTTTTGATGATTCCAATGGATCGGACAATTTGAAACCTGTTCTCAACTGGAACTGGTTCTCAATTCCCATCCCTAGTTAACTCAAGGGTTAGGGTTATGGGAGTTAGAGTTTGGCATGTACTGTTAGGGTTACCCCTAACCCAGGAAATTAATGTAAAGCTTAGTTTAGACCAAAGCTTTATGACCAGATGAAACTGTTACTGAACTTAAGGCAAGTTACCTGTTTCAACAACCAATCAGGTCATAGTGAAGTCAGCTGGTCAAGTCAGTTACAAACTGAGAGTTTTGGATACAGGAAAGAGTGGATCGCCCTTAACAACCTTTTGACACAAGCCTTAAAATTTACCCATGCACCCATGGATGGCTCCAAATTCTAGACCCTGAAATGTATTGTGCTTTTTCATCTTATTATCAATAAAGCTAGAAATGATATCCAACTACAAAAAAGCATTTAGAACAGAGATACAGAGAGTCATTACTATGGAGACGACACACAGACCAGTCTTTGTTTTTTTGTGTGTTGCTGATTTAAACACTTAATTAACTTAAAAGAAAATTTTTCACACTTAAGACATTTATTTGTGTCAGTGAATTTGTTAAGACCTTATCAACTTCTTTGATGAACACGTTATACAGTCTCCAGATCTCAAGGATTACAGTTATCATCATGGATGTCCATAATGAAGCTTTAGCTCAGCATCCTTTGAACAAACTGCAGTCAATGTTGGAAGAGTGTAATTGTAAAGTGTAAAAAGAGACTGTTCAGAATACAGAGCTAATGTCAAAAAAACCCTGCAGTGTGGGCTTACAATTGACTGTGTATGGTTTTATGATTTATGATGATAGGTCATGCATTGTATGCATTAGTTGGAGGTTGTGTCTGTGTGAAGATCTTTCTTCAGAGAACGTTCCAGAACAGGCGTACCTCTGGGTTTAAAAGGAAGGCGCGAAGCAGGTGACGGCCTGATTGAGTGGCACTGAGACTTGAGGCAGGGATGGAATGATCCATGTGTCATTGCCTTGTCTGCATGAGTGACTGCCTAGTTCCCATGATTGCTGTATTTCCCTCTTTCTCTCAAACCTGTTACTTAACCGAGGCATATACGTATGCATGAGTCAGTGTCCAACTAGTTGGGTCACTTAAGTTGCTTTCCTGTGTTCCACATCCCTAGATGATGCTGCTCTGTCCCTGGAGAGTCCCCTGCAACAGAGACGGACTAAACACCACCCAGCCTGCCACCGGTGTCCACAGCCAGCCTTTATCCCGCCTGCTTCATAGTCGGTGGTGCATGCCTTTTTGAGAGGGGATCTTGGACCTTATTCCCATTTTCACCATGGCTGCACAATGGTTGTGACTTTTCTTCTTTTACCCATTTTTGCCTCTTGTGTATTATCTTCATCTTGTTTTTGTCAAGTTCCAGGACTTCAGGTTTTTGTCCACGAGTACCCTTTATTGGGTCCCAGCACCTTTGGTGAGCATCGCCGTATTGACCATTGTCGTGAAATAGTTGCCTAAAAATAAATTTACTGTACATACAGAATTTTGCTGATTTGGTACTCTAAAATGACTAAAGAAAAGAGCACTGGATATGACCCTTTTAAAATACATAAAAACAACAACAAAAGAATTAGGGTTAGGGTTATGTAGTGTTTAGGGTTGAGGTGAATTGGGGTACTGGCACCTCTTTTGGTCCAAATCATGCATTGAATATCACACCCATACAATACAGCATGTTTCATATATGTGAAAAGCACAGGTGCATCCAACAGTCTAGTGCTATATTTTGCCACTGTCTACTGAAAACCATGTGTCTCCAAGCTCAGACATTGACCATTTTCGCCTGTTCCTATTGCTATGCAGGAAAACATTTAAATGGTTTTGGGGAGCAAACAAACCCTTAGAAGGTCATTAGTTGATTGTGCATCTGTACTTCACACTTGGTTCCCCAGAAAATTCATCATGGCTCTTAAAGCTTTTTTCAGTGATCTGAAGTATGCATGGAGGGCGGGGTGGAGCTTGTGCTCTGTCTCAAGGGCAAGCATGACTGACAGCCAGAGGACGCTTGAGTCTCCTGGAGCCAGATCGGTGAAGTCTGGGACAGATTAGTCCAACTTGACAGAAAAGTATCTGACTGTTCTCTAAATATAAAGCATTTTCAAAAAAAGGTGTTCATTTTGTACAGAACTGGAGTCAGGGTGTGGTTAGCCTAGCTTAGCATAAAGACTGGAGTCAAGAGGAAACAAAGTCAAAGAATACACCTATTACCCCTCTAAAGCTTGATTTAATTTGATTTATTTGAATATATTTTAGCTCATTGGTTAATATACCAGTCCACACTGTTGACATTTAATACCAATTAACTGATAACACATTTAAAAATTGTTACTTAAGACATAATGCCTTAATTTCTTGGTAGAATTTTGTAATCCACTCATCCGTCATATCTCTCTTACCAGTTTCAATAGAATTATTTTTACTATATGCATGCTGAGCACAGATTGAATGGTTATTAGTTTTCCTTATATGCTGTATATAAATGTGATCACTTACTACTCTTTCCAAAATTTTGTTTGTGACGGCCTTAGTGTTGGCCTTATTCTGTTCCTCTTTCTTGGTTGTTCTATGTTTCAGTAAGTAAGGGGTGGAGCTGATATTTCTCCCTCAGCTCACCTGAGCAGGCTGGGCTCAGGAGGCTATAAATCAGACCTGCAAGGCTTTCTCAAGTCTCTACCCCTGACCTGCTGACTGATCCATTGGTTTTTGTTTACGTTCTGGGTTTTACATTCATACATATACACCTCACCTTTCACTCACACAGACATACTGATTTGCTGAAAGATATATTAAACTGTATTGATTATTTTGTATTTACTTAATTAAATTGAGTTAACTATTCACAGACTGTGGTCTCTCACTATCTTTGTCACACACTTTGTCACTAGGTTGTGACAGCTTAAGGAGTAAAGTGGACTAATGAGCAACTGTATGGCACTGTAAGAGCTGTTTTAGCTTCTTCAGAGGTTGGTGCAAATTTTCGTATGCTTCCATTCTGTGGAAAACTTTCCTTGTTTCAAATAAAAGCCAAATAAATACTTTACAGGTTAGCGATATATGGACAGAATTAAACAATTTCTTGTCAATAAAATTGTACCCTCTGGATTTGTTATCAGAAAGTGAAATTAAATCTGGTAATCTGGCAATTTTGGCAATAAAAAACTG
Source organism: Morone chrysops (assembly GCA_019097615.1). Taxonomy (NCBI): domain Eukaryota; kingdom Metazoa; phylum Chordata; class Actinopteri; family Moronidae; genus Morone; species Morone chrysops. The sequence goes on from JAGRRF010012898.1 coordinate 2,051,145, forward strand.
AAAATGTTCCCCTTCAATAAGACATTTGAGGCATTATTATTCATATTGGACCTGATATAATTTACCTTTGATTCAAAATAGTCAGCAAAGTAACACAGTATCTACTGTGCTTTTGTGCAGCATCTCTGGATGTAGCGTGGGTTGCCAGATACAGTCTGGGTCACTTCCAAGCTTGCTCCTGCTCCACTCAATAGGGTTACTATCATCGTTCTGAAAGTTCCAGCAATTCATTTGTTGGCATCAAAACATTGTAGAGCTCTGTAGCATGCAGGTCATTGTAACCATTGGTTACAGACAAATAGTGTGTCCTCAGTCTGGTTGACCCACACATAAAAGCCCTGTGTGTCAGTGAATGAGCTTTAACCTGTCCTGAGCCAATTAACCTGACAGGTGCAGCAGCTGGCACAGCAAGAGGTAAGCACGGACCTCTGCACCTCCACCCGGGCTGCACAGTGTCAGCTAGCAAGCATGTTTTGCCCCAAAATAATCAACCTGCCAATCAGTATGCAGGCACACGCTGTGTACCACCAGAGTACATAATGAGCTGGAGTAAGAATGATGTCTACCGGTGTTTATGTTGCTGCTCTCTCCTATGTATCCAATGCTGTATTTCTCACACCTTCATGTCATGTCATTTCTATTTCTTTTCAGTTTCTTTTCACTGAGAAACAAGGGCAAAAATCACAACCAATGGTTTCTGCAACAACAACCACTTCAGATTCTCCACCTTAAATTTCACGGTGAAAGTGTGAAAGCGTGTGATTTAGCACATCAGCTTCTCTGGACCCCTTTGGTCTGGCTTTCTGCAGCAACTGTAGCTGGAAGTGGGTAATGCTTTATTATATGGGTTGATAATTTCCAAATAACTGCCTTAAAATTTACAAGAAGTTTGACATAAAGAACTTTTGATCTAATTAGGAAATAGGAATATCCTTGAAAGAATTTAAGCCCAAGCAAATATTCAACCACCATTCATTTACTATTGGGAACTTTATTCTCATTATAACTAAAATTGTATCTTCTCCTGTAGACAAAATGACATGAGTATTTTGCATTACCAGCTGACCTGCTGTACACTAAAATACTCTCTAGGTAGTGTTTCTATTTGCCACATACACCGATCAGCCACAACATTATGACGACCTGGGCCACCTGGGCTACCAAGTTCAGCTGTACGGTTTTTCCTACTAAACAATTACATTTTCAATTCAATTAAATTTTATTTGTATAGCGTCAAATCATGACAGAAGTTATCTCAGGACACTTTTCAAAATAGAGCAGGTCTAGACCGTACTCCTTATAACATTATTTACAGAGACCCAACAGTTCCCACCATGAGCAAGCACATGGCGACGGCGGCAAGGAAAAACTTCATTTTAAGAGGCAGAAAACTCGGACAGACCCCGGCTCTAAGTGGGTGGCCGTCTGAGAGAGAACAGAGGTAATGACAGAAGGACAGAGACAGAGACAAAGGTGCACAGCAATAACAGTAGCAACAACTACATTAATAGTGATTGACATGACATTAGTAATGATAATGATGATGAACATGAAGAAGATGATGACGACGACAACGATGGGGGACAATGAGCAGTGATTATAGTCATGATAGTAACTGTAGTAATAATAATATTAATAAATATAATAATAATATCAGTTATATGTGACGGCCCTAGGGTTGGCCATATTCTGTTACCCTTTCCTTGGTTGTTTACTTTCTTTGTTTCAGGAAGTAGGGGTGGAGCTGAGATTACTCCCTAATGCAGCTCACCTGAGCAGGCTGGGCTCAGGAGGCTATAAATCAGACCTGCAAGGCTTTCTCAGCCTATTCCCCTGGCCTGCTGACTGAGCTGTTGGTTTTTGTTTGTGTTCTGGGTTTTACATTCATACACATACACATACACCTCATCCTTCACTCACACACAGGCTTTCCAGACATACTGATTTACTGATGGAGAGATTAAACTGTTTAGTTTTGTATGACTCAAGTTGGTAGTCTGGGTATTACTGCTGCTAACAACCAGTTTTGAGAGGCTGCATAGTCTAGAGTTTTGGACACTGGTTGAGATTGAGCGGAGTTGTCTATGTATACAGAGGTTTAGTTAAGGTCTCTGAATGGTTTGTTGCTTTGTTCTGGTCAGTAGTGCAGGTTTTAGCGTCAGAGTTTTAGTGCTGTTTTGTGTAGGGCTGGAGACAGTTTTTGGGCCATGGTGAGAGTTGATTGTTTGGGGTGCACATGGGAAAATTGGAGCTTTCTGTGGTAGGATGGAGGAACGTTTCTCTTTTGGGATTCATTTGTAAAATCATTGTAGTGAAAATGGTCAGAGCAGTTGTCTTGGGGGCACATCCCTAGACTTGAGGGGGTAGCTGTTTGTGCAGTGGCTTTCCTTGCTCTATGGTGGTTTCTAGTGCATGAACACCCACTGTAAGTAACGCATGAAGACCAGGGTTGAGATTAAGTTTTGGATAGGCAGTTAGTGGGAAAGCTCTAACTGTATGGCATCGCAGTGATCAAAACTGTACTGGTATGGCTACTTTTGCTAGTTTTGTTCAGTCTCCGTCTGAAAGAAGAGCTACTTTTTGAAGCTAGTTGAGCATTATGAGGTTGACACTGGAGAAAAACAGTTAAAGAAGGAAATTAAAGAGCTCAGTCGGTAGAGCTGGCGACCCATATACGCCCGGGTTGGAGTCCGACCTGCGGCCCTTTGCTGCATGTCGTCCCCTCTCTCTACCCCCCTTTCCTGTCTCTCTCCAGCTATCCCTGTCAAAAATAAAAAGGCATAAAAGGCCACAAAAAAAAAAATTAAAAAAGAGGCCATTTTAAAGGCTTATGAGCTGGTACCAGAGGTCTATAGGCAGGGGTTTAGGTCTGCCTCTGAAGCTGCTGTTTTGGCAGATGAATATGTGTTGTCACATAAAGGAAAGTTAATGTTAAGATAATAATAAATGCTAATGGTCATTCTGCAACATTTTTTGGCCTGAGTAAATTGAGGTACACGTTCGGTTGGTTTTGGTAAAGTTTGCAATTATTGCCATGAGAGGAGACACTGGAAAGCAGTGTCCTGTGCTCAAAAGCAGGGTAAATCGCACAGGTGGTTATCATGTTAAACCAGTCGCTCTGTGTTTCAGTTAAACAAGTTCCAGTTGTTACAGAGGCATTTGGACATGAATCAGAAACTGAGAAATATTCAGGTTTTGAAGCTTTCGTGTCAGATAGATTTGTGTCTCTTAATGTTAGCGATGTTAATGTGCCTGTAAAAATTCTAAGACACAGGAGCAAAGCATTAATTTATTCTATCTTCTGTGCTTCCCTTTTCTCAAGACACAGATACAATGTGTGGTGGTACAGAGAATGGGTTTAACCCCTTTGTATGTTCCTGTGCACAAAGCCCATCTGTCTTGTGGTCTTGTGGATGATGATGTCCATGTTGCAGTTCGGCCTGCCTTGCCTATCAATGGAATATATGTAATTTTGGGGAATGATCTGGCTGGAAATTTGGGTTGGGCGTTTGGGCTGATGGCTTGCCACCTGTCAAGCTTACATTTTTGTTAAAGGAACCAGAAAACTGATGTCTTGAGTGCTTGTGCTGTGACAAGGGCAATGACTAGAGCTAAATCAGATTCTTCAATTCAGGAGGAAGAGTGTGATTTAAAAAATGACTTTCATCTACCTGATTCTTTTTGTCTCTCAACAGGAACTTATCAGTGAACAGCGAGCTGATGTTGCTTTGAGTGAGCTGTTTGACCAGGTACAGACTAGCGATGAAGCTAAAAGTGCAGCCGTTGGGTATTTCCTGCAGAATGAGGTATGAAGTGTTACACATTGTCCTTCAAGACCTTATACCATGCACTGTTTGTCATGAGATCATATACAATATTTATAATTTATGTTTTGCAGCTCTGCTATGTCAATTTCTAACCCTCAAAGTCAATAAAACAGTGAATGACCCCGGTACTGAAGACAGACCGACAGAGTCCAGGGAGAATCGCTCAGGATTATCAAGCATACTGAATAATCAGATAACGCTGATTAAATGTACTGCCTTTTTCCCAATGCATGCTGGGATGTGCTCCAGACCCCTGGGACCCTGAACAGGATAAGGAGTATTGAAAATGGATGGATGATTGAATTAATAAGTTTAAATGAAGCAAATTAAGTTAGTCATTAAAGAGGTTGCAGTATGCAGAGCAGCAATCAGAACACTGGGAGGTATGCATATGAATGATAAAATCTGATAAAATATGATGGCAGCTTATCCTTCACATGAGCCAATCACATTCAAGATAATGGATTGCCTTTTTCGAAAATAAGTTCTTTTTTCATCAACCTTGAAAACATAATTGAGTCCTTGAGGCGGTGAACCAGAAGTCCATTCAGAGATTTTGGGTGAGTGCTGTTTACCAATTTCATCTCAGAGTGGGTGCTCTGTACTTTCATATTTCAATAACAAAACTGTACATTTTGGGCTATTCATAACATTTGCACTAATTTTGTTCCCTTTAAAAAGTGGAAAAATGAATTTCTTTTCAGTGCTGCTCTGTACTGTTAAAATACCAAACTAAATTAATAAAACAGAACAGAGAAAATATCATGAAGAGGCTGTGTTCTCCCAGTCGGACGTGCCCTTAAAACTTCCATAAGGAAGTATCCTTATCATATACCCAAATCACCTCAACTAACTCCTTTCAAATCCACAATGACAGAGCCCACAACAACATAATGTTGACACAGCTGTCACTGTTATTCAAGGACCAGATTGCAAGTGACAGCAACCCCAGCACCCCATACTCCTGATCCAACTTTCACAACACACCCTGAGGACATGGTCAGAAGCTTTCTCCAGCTCCAAAAGCACATCTGGACTGGATGGGCATACTCCCATTACCTTTCTTGTACCTTAGAGTAAGAGTAAACAACTGATCCATTATTCCATGACATCTGCCTTGCTCTTCCTGAGTCTGTGGCTGCATAATTTGATACCCAGATAATTGCAGCACCCTTTGGTCAATCTGGTTTGTCACGCTAAAGGAGTGGCTTTAAGGATGGCAACATCTGTCCGTGAATCCAGCCATCTGTCTAGACTGAAATATCGTAGCAGGTAATGGTATTAATTGTCTCCAGAGAATATGGTAAATGGACCTGTACTTGTATAGTGCCTTTCTAGTCTTCTGACCACTCAAAGCGC
>JAGRRF010012898.1:2075166-2088355 GCA_019097615.1 Morone chrysops
CTGCTTTATGTGGGACTTAAAGGACATATCCTGATGAAAGATAACTCCTTCCTTACAGTGGCACTAGAGGCCAAGGTAATACCATCTAAAGTAACTACATCTTTAGACAGTGAGTCTCTGAGGTTTTTGGGACCAAGTACAAGAATTTCGGGGGGTTTTTTTAGTTTAACATCAGAAAATTGCAGCTCATTCAGGTTTTTATGTCCTTAAGACATGTTTGTAACTTATATAACTGATTAATTTCATCAGGCTTGATCGACAGGTATAACTGGGTATCATCTGCATAACAGTAAAAGTTAATGGAGTGATTCCTAATAATATCGCCTAAGGGAAGCATATATAAAGTGAATAGAATTGGTCCAAGTATAGAACCTTGTGGAACTCCATGACTTTTGGGGGTCTGTAAATAATTTTTATAAGGAGTACGGTCTGCACCTGCTATATTCGAAAAGTATCATGAGGTAACTTCTGTTATGAATTTGGGCTATACAAATAAAATTGAATTGAAAAAAATTGAAGGTAGTAAGTAGCTTACTTGTTACAAAACTTGCGTGAATAAGCAACCTTATTGGACATTCTCCAACACTTTTGAAAGGAGCACTTTGTTCTGTAATCTCAGAGGCAATACTATACAAAAGAGGGGTCCTAAAAACTACAATAATGCTTTTTTTCTTCCACAGACATCAATATCTATCCACAGCCGGTACTGCAGACTGAATTTCCTGACCTACCACTGCCTTGCTTTTCTGTTGTAACTTCCAACCCCGCCTTTTTTACATCAACTAGTCAGTTCCCATTGCCTGGAATCCCACCAAGCTTTGTGAAGTGATTCATCCTCATCACATAGAAAAAGGAAAATGGTGAATATTGCATGGTGCCACATTCATTGGGTATCCCACCTAGTCTGGGTCCAGTTTGCAAATAATCTGGTGGGCCCTTGTTATTAGACCCTCCAAACCACTACAGTAAGTCTGCCCCTGCTAACCTAGAAAAGGTTGCCTGCTTCCACAAAAGGCTTAAAACCTGTGTGAGAGTATAAAAACTCTCCACAAAAACTTAAAATACAAATAATGGGAGAGACCTTGGAGGAGCAGATCTATAGACGGAGCATACCATGGTGACTGATCATGCAGTAGTTCGTTGGGTTTATCTTTTAGAGTATTTGTGTGTGTGTGTGTGTGTGTGTGTGTGTGTGAAACCCTGTTCCACAGTAAATCTGTTATCACCACAGATGGTTCCTGATGAGCAATAGGCTACATTTTCCAGCTTCAGCCAAAATAAGTCAAGGGCAACCACACACACAAGGCATAGCTTGATGACACACACACACACACACACACACACCCTTGCTTTTATTAGTATTATCAGGAGCATACTCTCTTTGATTTAAATAAATTAAGTTAAAGTAAAGATATTTGGACTGTAGGTTAATGGCTGCTAATGTTAATGGCAAATAAATCATTTACTGCTACTTTAGAAATAGGTTTTTCTCAAACTTTTGGGTTGCCAGACTATGAAATATCTCAAGCTCATCCTGGTCAAGACTGAACTTACATTCCTACAGGTGAAAGGATGTCCGCACCAAAATCTGTTCATTCCCACTGACAGCACTACGAGGCATGGTCAAACAAAATATTAAACAAGACTCTTTCATTCTGTTCTTGTCCCACAGTGGTAGAAAGATCTCTAGACTGAAGTCAGGATGCAGATATACTGTATACAGCCTGAAAACCCCTTTTATATATATAAGAATTGTAGTGTTTTTGTTCCTTTAGAATGGGCTGTTTTTATCTACAGAGGGAGCAGGTCCTCTTCTACATAGTCCGCCATGCTTCTACAGTAGCCCAGAAAGGACAAACCAAATATGGGCAGTTTCGAGGCCACTGTAGTTTCTCCTACACATTGCAGATGTAGTTGTTGTTTTTACAACAAACTATATTCATTTAGGTAATTAATTAGTGTATTGACTAGTAGGCCAATGCAAATAATATAGAGAGTGTTTGTGAGAAAACATCCAGGAACTACCCTCTTGGTCTGATACTTATTTTTACATTTCTCAGCCCTAACTCATTCAATACACTGATTGAGTGACAGACAGACAGGTAAGTAGGTAGTCAGGCAAAGTGATTGACAGGTGCTATGACAATGCCACGCTAATCAGTGTGTGATTGACAAGAGCAAGAGTGGGTGTTTCATTCCTCTGCAGGATGGATGGATGGATGGATGGATGGAGGGGGGGATGGAGGGCAGACAGTCACACTGACAGGCTGACCCAGATTTTTGGGTGGGGTGGGAGGGTGAGGAGAGAGTAAAATGAAAGAGCGGAAACCGACAGAGAGAGGAATAGATAGATCACGGTTTCACCTCTGCTCTGTTGTCCCTGTGTGTGAAGGATAATTTGCTGTTGTCATCTCTGCTGACGTTTTCCGTCCTGTCAGGAGGCTGCAGCCGTCAGCAGCTGCGAAACCGGCAGTGCCACACGCGCTGCACCAGCCCCCCGTCTCATACAATCATGCTGTATCACATGAATTTCTGCCTCAGCCATGAACTTAATGAGAACTTGCGGAGCTCCCCCAATGCATCTCTCACATTAGCACAGGTTTGTTTTGAAACCAACTCGTCTCCCTTTTCTCAAAGAATAAAATGAAACTATCACATCTGTATGGGGGTGATATGGTTGTTGTTAAACTAATGTGCTAAGAACTGTGCATTGTATTTAATAGGGCTGTAGTCAATCAAAGAAAATCTTGGTCGACTGAAATTCTACCTATGCTCCAACCAATCTAAATGAAAAAAATCATCATTATTTCTAGCTTAACTAAATCGATAATAGTGCACTGAGCGCTCTCTAGCTGCTAGCTGATGGGTGCTAATTAAAGTTACACAACACTGCCAACCAAATGCATTCCTGCTCTGACCATTTCTCTTTCACATGTAGTAATATCGTTACCTTCAGGACATCTCTATTCTTTATATTTCTAAGTAAATACAGCAGAAACACATACAGTAGCAACACACACACACACACACACCGGTGAGGATAGTGTTGCAAATTTCTTGAATTTCTCCCATGGGAGGTCAATAAAGGAACATCTTATCTTATCTTATCTTATAAAGCGCTGCAGTTCCAGAAAGAGCTACATGTAAAAAGCAGTTACCAGCATCCAGCCTGCTACTGTTGTTATTTAGTTGGCTTCATATGAGACTTAACGTTCACACAATTTCTCTCGACTGTCCCTGAATATTCCAAGAGTCTTAAATCTCTTAGCCTGAGGCAGTAGCCACAACTTGCTAAAGCAAACAACACAATTAACACTAAAACAACATAAAACAGTAACCAGTAACATGATCGATCCATTATTGAGAAAACTTTATTCACTCAGCTCTCTCAGAGCACTAATGCATATAATGTCAATATATACATTTATTTCTTCGTACATAATTTGATGTTATCTCTAACGAGATAGTCTATAACTCAAAAATAAAATACATTAGGTCTGCGTACATCCCTCCAGCCCCCGAAAATAATGGATCAAGAATTGCTTTTCTTACAATGAAAGTAAACACCACCAATTACCTGACCAATGAGAATTGATCATATCAACCAATCAGTCGACAAGTGATGATCGAAACACCACTATCTGTATCCGTTCAACCAACTAGATTATCTGTATCCATAAGTTTTATAAAAGCAAGTTACGATATAACTCACTTTTATGACATATACTATACTATATTTATTGTTTATTACAGAACAGCCTCAGAATTTTGCATTGATCTTCAGATCAGTGTTTTTCAAGAATAAGAGAATTAGAAAATTGTAGGGATGCTCGATATTGGCTTTTCTGCCGATATCCGATATTCCGATATTGTCCAACTCTCAATTTCCGATACCGATATAACCCGATACTGATATATGCAGGCTTTTTACACCAAAACTGTTAGGTAACAACATAACATATCTACTATTGTGGATTTAACACATTATGCCTAATTTTATTGTGATGCCCCACTGGATGCATACATAAATGCAACATGGCTTTCCAAATGTAAACACTGTCTGTGGAAATAAGAGAACAACTTCAACTGTTATTGTATTAATACTGAAAAAAGCGCTAACGCTAATCGCTTGCTAAGCGCAAGCTCTGGTTAATGTTTTTGTGTTAATAATAAAATCATTCAGCTTTAAAGTGTTTGCTTGTTAGAACAAACATCGGTTATAAAAACCCGATACCGATAATTCCCGATATTAAATTTGCTTGTGAATATCGGACATAATACCGATATTATCGGACATCCCTAGAAAATTGTTTTATAAGATTTGAATCCCTACCTCTGCTGATTTTGGAAGATACAAATGGCTTTGGAGGGATCACTTTCACTAGTCAGATACTCGGCTCAACCCTAGAGTTGCCCTAGATACACAAGAGTTGTGTATTGCTGTAAATTGTCAGTTTTCTTCAACTTTTTTGCTGTTCTCCTCTAAAATAGATCCAGTGCCATTTTTTCAATATTTCTTTATGTGTTTGTTAGTGTATTTGAATGGTTTTATTTTATGATCTCTCAGATGCTTTTCATCAGGCATTTTTAATAATGTTTCACCACAAAAAAATAAGGCAACATTTGCATTAATTACTTTTTAAATACATTTTCAAGCATGTCAATGGACAAAATAACCAATAACCATCAGATCATTGGCTTACAGCTTTACAGACACCTTCTAAGACATGATATGAATCAATGTCTAACTTTGTAATCACATTATTCATATCCAACATTATATCTCTATGAGCTGAATTTCTCATTAATAACATGTTCTTACTCCATACCTGGTCAGTGGCCCTCTGCTTCACAATATGACACTGTAGATATAATTTCTAGCATCATTTGTGGACTTGCAGGGCTCGGCAATCAAGTTAGCATTAATAAATACTAACATCCACAACTTTTGGTCAAGTGAGCAATAATAAGTATGCAGCGTCCAGATAGATTTCCAAAATAAAACCTGCTTGGTTAATATTGTGACAGAGTTGCAGGATTAGGAAAAGATAGTAAGATCTATTACATTCCTCATGTAACTTAAGTACATGAATAAAACAAAACTTGCTTACATTACTTCAAAGACATTGACACCAACAGCTGTTTACTGGGTCACAGTTCTGTGTTTGTTTGAGCCATCCATCCACCCCACCACCTCCGTATAATAAAGTTTGGATCTACACATTAAACAAACCACTTACAATGTATTTTAACATTAAATGCAGCCAATTAAATGCTGTTTGTATCTTTTTGTCTAATAATAAAAGCATAGAGCAGTTCAAAACCTCACTGCTGTTTTGCACAAGGGTAATTGTACTGACTTAAACTCAAAAGAATACAAATATATGCTACACAATATTCAATATGTGCATCATAAATTATTCACAACAAATTATAATACAGTCAAAACTCAAGAAATTTCCGTCTTAATGTATTGATGCTGCTTGTAAAATCTGTCTCTAATTATAGTCAATTAGAATGTATCAATCAGAAATATATGTGGTAAGGTTTTTACAATGGAAGAAGGCAACTGTTGGTTTCTCTTCATTTAATTCTGGTATGAAAATCAATATGTGGAAACTAGACTTGTTTGAAATAAGAAACACAGATCACAGTGTGTCTGCTTTTATTTTTATTTATTTATTTATTATTACTCTGCATTGGATAGTTCCATTAAAAGATGAAAAATACTGTAGGATTTCTTTGCAAATGGACGGATGCAAAGTAAGGCAAGTGTAGTTAACATGTATAATTGTGAACAAACACTGGTATGTGGTCCTTCATGTTGGATTTGGCCTCCAACAGCTTTGGGTTAGGGCCAGAGTCAAGCTGTGTGATATGTGTCACTGAATTAATTAAACAGAGAGATGGGAAGCATATAATTAATCTTTCATAATATATATTTGTCATGATTGAAATTGTTAATTAAAGATGGAAAGAGTTCTCCTGCTCTATTTCTGGTATTTTGTGCCTTTGTCTCTCTATCTTCTCATTTCCTCCCTTCTGTCTGTCTGTTCTCTGTGTGACATTTAAGAGTCAGGAGGGAAGAGTTGCTAATGAATCTGTGGGGATTAGCTGGTCAGATGATGGGTGGAGTTGAGGCTCGCAGCCTGCAGATACAAAACACTAGTTTTCACCACCAAATAATTCTGAACATAAATCTTAATATAATCTATAAAAATGGAGCCGTCATCGTGTAGGTTGATTTGGTCAGGTTTGCATTTGTACCCTATCCTACTCAGCTGCGGAAAGTAGGGGTGCTGGGGGTGCGGTTCAAGGGTCCCAAGTGTCTGAAGTATACAATATATTCATATTTGGTTATATTTTATTATTTCTTTTCTCGAATGACACAAAACACTAGCATGCAGCTTGCTCTTTTAGCAAAATTGCTAAAACTGGCATTAAAGAATAATTGTGTTTTATTATACATGTCTTATTACCATAACTTTGGCCATCATTTCATTTACCAGAGTATAACAGGAAATGAGGAGAGAGACAGGCAGGAAATTTCAGGCTTACCTTGTGTGTATATATAGTCCGTGTCTCCCTTTGTCCTGTGTCAGTTCGTCAGAGAACCAGCGCTTTATCCATGCCACTGCCATTGTCAGGTCTTGTTGTTTTGTCACTTTGTTTGTTAGAGATTTTCTGTTTGTTTTCTTAGTCGTAGTATTTCCTCGTAAAGAGTGAATTTTGTTTAGTTAATAAAAACCTTTATTTTTTGTCTGTGAGTTGTGCATTTGGGTTCTGGTCCATAGTTCAGTCGTGACACCAGAGACGTTGAGTTTGATGGTAATTCCTAGGCCAATAGGTGACACACACAGGTAAGCCATGTGGTAAGCCAAACCAAAAATAGCCAAACTATCTACTCCACTTTATTGGAGTGAAATTTATCAGAGTGCATGTGAAAACAGGAAAAATGTGTGCTCACACAACTACAGTACCATAGGTCAGAGTTGAAGCAGGAGGCGGGTCTGTAAGCATTGATGAATGTTGTGAACACAGTTTGGGTAATAATTTTATCTTTTGCTTTCTCTTCCACATAAGTTTGACTGACCTGGGGATTTGTGTTTCTTGCCCTATCTGCCTTTATTTTTTTTTGCTATGGAGAGTTCTCAGCAACTAACTTCAACGTCAAGTATAATGTTATACTGATAGGAATGAAAACTAAAAATATAGGACATGGACAGTGGACACAAAGACAGAAGATGCTTATGCCATTGAGTATATGCTACATCGGTGTCTGCATATACTCGTATAGTCCATGCAATCAGACATTTTTTCTTAAAATATTCCATAGCTTTAGCTTTTTGGCTGTACCTGGATGTTTTGCATAGACACTTACACATAAGCAGAAATGTATGTCACACAACCCCCCACAGCTTTGCTGATGTGGAATGTGTCATTTTTGCTTTATACAATCAGCTACTACTCTGGAGCTGAAGCCCTCCAACAATTCCTTTTCTTCTTCCTTATAAAACTTAGTTTGTATTTTCACATGCATTTAACACTAGTTGAATTGCTGTATGTAACTACTGTGGAGATGTAGTCACAAGGACTCCTGTAGACCTTAAAAAATGACAAGACATGAACAATCAGACAGGTTTTAATCTTAGTTCCCAGTATAACCAAATGTAAACTGTTAGTTAATTAGACAAAAGGCGAAATATTGTCATATTCTAAATAATAGTAGAAAATTGGTGTGCATGAAAACATAGCTAACATTAAAGAAGAGTTCTAGTTAACATAGCTCACACAACAATGCTTATCCTGAGCCTAATTATAGCCTACTAGAAGCTGGGAACATTGACAAAGGTTCTTCTAAAAACATATTCACTCAGTGGGTTGAATAGTTTTAGATTTTGTTTGACGTAGGTTTTCCCAAAAGTTTGAAAACAAGTTTTCACTCAATTATTAAGGCAGGTTTTGTCCAAAGCATTGACAAAAAAATCCAAATTTCAATGTCAATTGCAATAGTGCATAGTCATGGAAGTGCTAATTCCATGTTCCGAAGTGCTCATTCAAAAGTTTTTTCATGTGACAGTGATGTGCTCTTTGCAAACTTTCTTCAGTTACTTCTCACTTGCCAGTAAAAGTTAAAGCCAGCAAAGTGAAGCCTCTCATAACTCCAGTAAAATACTGACTGTGAGTTATACTGGCTTACTTTGGGTGGGCATTCTGCTCAGCTTTGACTACAAGTCTTGTAGGAAAAAATCATTTTATTGAACAACCTCTGAAGTTGCCATGAAAGGCTCAGGTTCATTAGCCATGCTCTCAGTGGGAACCAGGCGTCTTACTTAAGCTGTGATCAGTAACTAATAGAAAAACCGGCACCACCAGCTCCGACATCCAATATTTGAGAGTTAGACAGCAAAAGGCATTACATGCAATGATCTATGATGCCAGGAAATCAACCCCATTCAACAAACAATAAAAGCAAACGTGAAAAGAACAGTGTGAAATGCTCAAGTCAATTTAGCAGCTTTGTGCAGAAATTATGTTTGTCAGTCACCTTGGAAAGCTCAGGTGTTGGGGTGTCCTTGAAGGCAGCAACATAAAGGACCTTATTAAAGAGATATGTTCTAGCTCTTGCAAAGGCAGTCTTGTAAATTATGCACAATTTGTAGCACCTTAGAAAGTAATGATTTTGATGATGGCAAATGTTTTCTCAGATCCATGAACTACTGCTGAACTATAGACAGAGTTGCAAGTTTGTTTAAAGCCTTATGATCTCCAATAATGCCATCAGTGAGGCATTGACCCCCATTGATGTCTAACAGAAACAGTCTCTTTGTGTGACCACTAAAAAATGAAATATGAACAGTGAACATTAACTGCAGCCAAAGTCTGCAGGCCATGTCTTTCACTGTGAACCTGCAGTTGTGTTCTCTGAGTGCTGCTGAAGTGTTTAATGGAGTCGCTGGCCTTTGGCAGGTAGAGGGTCACATCCCATGATGGTGTAATCAGCCAGGGCATCCCACAGGCACTGGGTAGGTTTAAAGTTAAACACTTAGAGAGTGACCTAAAGTGTTTTTCTCTTCAAGTAACCCGATTACACTGTGCTCTATCTCATCCACCTAAAGTCAAAACTGGTGTTTTTTCACATATAGTATTATAAGTCACAAGACAACAAAGTTATTTTTAAGATATTTTCTGATATTCTTAATGGTATTTTATATATAAAGTGGTTGATGACTCATCCTATACTCTGGGCTTATACTAATTTTTTGTCCAACAAAATGCTCTCAAGTGTTTGAGGGCAGATTTTTAATATATATATTAAGATAGCTCACATGGCACCCCATGTACTGAGGCTGAGTCTTTGCTGCAGCGGCACAGGTTTTGAATCTGACTTGTGGCTCTATGCTGTAGTTCATCTCCCTCTGACTCCCCCCTTTCCTGTCACTCTTCAGATGTCTCTATCGATTAAAGGCAATAATAGCCCCAAAAAAATATTTAAAAAGAAAAAAAAAGAAAACCACTTTGGTACTGTATTCGCTGTTGTGACACCGTTGGTCTCAGAGATTGTTTTTGGTCCTGGTTCACTTAACTGTGCTCACTGGAAGATAGATGCTAATGCTAACTCATAGCGCTATCTGCGTTGCAGTGGGTCATAACACCCACTCAGTGCTATTGGCTATGATAAATGCCAATCAATATTCAGGACAAGTTCCTCCCTACCTGCCTGTTTTTACTGTTGCACTCTGCTTACCGTTTCATGGGAACTTTAAAACTGTGCCCAATTCTACTTTTGCTTGAGTTGTGAACCTGATCAGCAGTGGTGGAAGGTACATTTACTCAAGCACTGTTAGTGAAAGCCCTCTACATTACTCTCATTTTGTGTTGATTCTGGCAGCCCCTGTGTACAAACGTGGTAGTGTTTCTACTGCCTCCTTTCCTAGATTTTAAAGGGAATTCAACCAGATCTGACCCAGTGGCAGGCATTAAGAATAACTACTATACAGAAATATCCAATCTTCACACTAATGGTCTTGTTTTTTGATGTAGGTTATATAGAGGTATCAGCATTAAACTTGAAACTGTTTCATAACTAGTTAAAAACTCCTTGTAGTTCATTTGGAGGTAATTGTACTTGAGTGTTTCCATTTTATGCTACTTTATGCTATTCCACTACATGTCAGAGGGAAATGCTCTACTTTTCACCTCACTATACATTTAGTTGAGAGCTTCTATTACCAGTTACTTTGACATTAAAGATTGTACATACAAGGCATGCCATCAGCTTCTAAAATATGCTGAACTGTGATTAATTTTTATAAGTTATAATTTATAAGTTTTAAGTAATATTGTTTTGATAAAATAAGTTTTAAATAGCTCTACATTCTGACCATCACTGATATAGTAAGAGTATAGTGTCAGTAACATGAGTCTCCCAGTCGTTCCTTTCTGCAGTAAACAGTATAATGCAATCAATGCAGCACCGCTCCTCCCATTGATTCTTAATGGTACTTGTGTGTTTCCGCTGCAGCTGTAAGCTCCTCAGGATAGGCTTATTACTAATAATAAGTAGATTATATAATCTTCAGTTACTAATGTGTGTGTGTGTGTGTGTGTATATATATATATATATATATATATATATATATATATATATATATATATATATATATATAAATACTATACTAAAGTTTACTGTAAAATATCCCCACAATGGAATATAAATAAAAAAGAAATTGTAATGAAGAAATTTAGTATTTTGCAGTAGGTTTTTACAGTACTGTGCTTTTAAATCTACAGTGACATCTGAGAGCGTAAATTTAAAGTCTTTACACATGTTCGCTCTTGTTACTTCTCTTTTATGCATCACCTATTTATTATGGCTTTCCTGCTACATATATAAAGTAAAACATTTATTGAATTAGAATTTTACGTTAATTTTGTTATTTTTGACTGTGTTGTGATATGCTTTATCCTAATTTTATTTTTAACACATTTAATGAATAAACTGATTGATCTGTGCCAGGGTCAGACAACTCAACATTTCTAGGTGTTTAAGATTGTCATAAGTCTCACTAGAGGATGAGCTCCTGACACGCTGATGTGTTGACATGTTTGACAAGACCATGGGGAGTAAAGAAAAAGAAAAGGTGGAGGAACTGGGAGGACAGAACAGTGTTGAGGAAGAAAGAACACTGTCAGTTTGCAGACTTTTCCTGGAGAAAAACACGGAAATCAGCCACAGAGAAAGATGAAAACACACCTGTCTTTCTTCCTCTTCATGTTTTCTCACTTCTCCTCTGTCTCTATCCCTCCATCTTCCTCTCCCGTTTTTCTCTCTCTCTGCCCACCCACCACAGCATCATAAACCATCTTTCATATTTTCTTTTCTACGTCTTATGTGTGACCTCATTCACCTCCATCCACCCACACACACAGACACCGACACACAATCACAAACGTGTTTGAATAAAGGTGGACGCTTCAGCTCTCCATTGTTGTAGCCAAGGTAAAACTTTTCTAATCAATACACTGTTAAAACAGAGACAAACTGCATTTGTTTTGCTCACAAATACATTGACTGGTTAGGATTAAGAGGAGGCTCATATTCTCTTGGTAATGAATAATGAATAATAATAACATAGGAACTTTTCTGAACAAAGTTACAAAGTACTTAGACAACGAACCAAAACAGACAGTTACAAAAATCAATGAAAATTCAATGAGTGTATAAATATAAAACAAAGCAATTAAAAGCAGGTTCAAAAAGGTTTTTAGTTGTTGTGTATAAGAAAATAAAGAAAATAAACAGTACTGAGAATAGTAGTCAATTCTGCAGTTAAGGGGAGACATGATGGATAATGCCACTGGTTACATATATAACATTTTGGTAAAGTTGGCTTTCTTTTTATAATTGCTAGTAGTCCACCATCACTGGATTCAAATTGCTAACATACACCTGAGGGATTCACAAACTCATATGTGTAATCCAGCATTACTTTTTGTAATGTATCTCATTGATATCAGCTTCACAGTTTACTGTTGTCTATAGCTGTTGCTGTGCCAGACACATAGGCTGTTAATGCTAATGTTAGCCCGATATCTCCTACTGCTGCTTCTCATTAAAAGCCTTTAACTAAATGCACGGTAGCTTTGTAGTGAAGATAAAACACAAAGTATTTGTCATTGAGATTAGCACTGACCACGATTGTTCCATGATAACCATGGTAAATAACCAAACCAAATTAAATGTTAATGGTTATATATTTATTATTTAATTTATTCATTATATAACTCTGTGTTGTAAATAAAATGAAATAAACTTGAATCCTTACAGGAACGGAGAAAGTTGACTGAGGTTCCAAAGGGGGCTGGACTTGGGAAAGGTCAATTGAAAGCCAATGCAGGAATAATCAAATTTGGGTAACGTGTTCTCTGGTTCCAGTTAAAGTTACACTTCATATGGGAAACTGAGCAGTTTAACTTCTTTGACAGAGTGAGAGTGAAAGATCTGATACAAACTGTATTATCAGACCTGGTAGCACCACCTTCATGAATTGAGCTTTTAGAAAACGTACTCAGACTTCAATTCAATTCAATTCAATTTTATTTGTTTAGCGCCAGTTCATAACAGAAGTTATCTCAGGACACTTTTCAAATAGAGCAGGTCTAGACCGAACCTCCTTCGACATTTACAGAGACCCAACAGTACCACCATGAGCAAGCACTTGGCAACGGGGGCAAGGAAAAACCTCGGACAGACACCCAACAGGGATCAGGTGAGCCCTGAACCATCTCTTAGTTATGCTGCTCGACATTTACAGAGACCCAACAGTACCACCATGAGCAAGCACTTGGCAACGGGGGCAAGGAAAAACCTCGGACAGACATTTAGTATATCAGTTATTGAGTTATTTCTCACAAATACACAATGAGCATTTTAGCTGCAGTGAAAGCTGTATGGGACAAATTTTGAGAAGGCCCTAAAAAAAATCCTCTTCACATCACTTTGTGCTGCCCACAGTGAAGTTACATCTCTCTCAGTGGGCCTCCGTCCATTACATTTGCATGCAACCAACCAAATAGAATCATTCTGTCAGAAAATAGGGTAAAAGAGCATTGTAAATGAGCCAACATACAATTCAATTCAATTCAATTCAATTTTATTTATATAGCGCCAATTCACAACAGAAGT
>JAGRRF010012898.1:2104547-2114639 GCA_019097615.1 Morone chrysops
CTGATTATAAGGAGTAGGGAAGAAAAGAGGAATAGCCACACACGCTTGATTTTGACAGATACTCACATTGCTTCATAAGGCACAGTCCAGGTGCAATGTTAAAGATAAGAAATAGTCCAGTGGTTTAGGGCAGCGATTCCACGTAAGTTGCAGCTGCCTCCCGTGTGTCAAATCTCTTCACCACACCGTTGACAGACAGCTTCAGTGTAGCAGGGTATAGAAGGGCGTAATCCACATTCTTCCTCCTCAGACAGCCCTTCACCTTGTCAAAAGCCTTGCGTTTCTTGGCCACCGCCCCCGAATAATCATTGAAAAGGGAAACTCTGATCCGGTCCACTGGCTGGTTTGGCTCTGTAGCAAGGCGCCGAGCTGCAGCCATCACTCGTTGTTTATCAGCGAAGTTGTGAAGTTTCATGATGATGGGTCTGGCACGTTGGTTAGTGCCCGGCCTCGGTGCTAGGAAGCGGTGAGCGAGGTCCAACTTGATCTTCCCGGATTTAGTTGTGAGATTGACATAGGAAGGGAGCCATGTCTCCATGAAAGTGACTGGATCCTTTCCCTCCGTGCCCTTGGGCAGCCCGACCAGACGAAGGTTACATCTGCGGCTGCGGTTCTCCAAATCATCCATGTGATCTGCCATGTCGGTTATTTGTTTCTCGAGTTTTGTCACTTTAGGGTAACACATCCGTTGTGTCTTCCACGCCTGAGATCCGTGTCTCAGCATCACCAACCCACGATGCCAAAGCCTGCATCTGAGATGTTTGTTCGCGTATAGCAGCAAGCACAGTATTAACTTTAGCATCCAATAACTTTGTAATGTTGTCAGTTATCTTGCTCAGAGCCAAAAGAATATGTGGGTCAACATTGCTCCCATATTCCACGACCACGAAAGAGTGGGGGTTTTAAATGTTAAATAAAAGATAAAGATAACGGAGAGAAAGAACTAAATTAGGGGCCGACAATGCCACCTGGGGACTTGCACCCCAGGATATGAAAACCAAATTTATTAAAGGGCACAGGTTCGAAACTGATGAGGCAGAGACAGTAGATAAATTAAACAAATATTATAGGACTGTAAAGAAAACCAAAAAGGAAACCAAAACTGTTGAAAGGAGATACAAACAAGGTTAGTACCAAAAAATATATTTTATTATCAAACACGATTTAAAAGAGGCCAACTATAATACTAAAACCCATAAAATACATATAATAAACAAACAAGTGGGCTGGGGCCGCCTGTTGGAAGTCTCACTAGTCTGGGGGGGCAACACTAAAAAAAACTACAACCACAACATGCACTAAAAGAGCCCCAGTGCCCACTTGCATGCAATAGGAGCGAGGCTCCACCAGAGTGTCCACCTGAGGAAACCCAGGCCACACCAAAAAAAATCAAGGAAAAAGAAAAACACTCCAGAAACAAAGACAATCAAAAGTTAAACAAAACCAACAACCCAATTGATAATTAAACAACCTCAAAACATATATTCAAAAAGATTGCAAATGTATTCAAAGTAAACCAACTTAATGAATCAAACCTAACAAAAACAAAGCAAAACAGAACAGCAGCAGGTGAGCCACCTTCAAGAGGCTAAACTGACCCAGCTGAGGCCTTTTATACTGCACCTGGGCAGGAGCTAAAGGAGGAGTTTTGTTGGACTACCGGGGCTGTGTTCACAACCCCACACTGTGGTTCACTTCAATCGTTTTTATTGATTCATACTGTTGGTATGCCGGATGGTGCAGAGCGACATGATTCAATGAACTCAATATCTAACACTTAAAGATAGAAATAATGATTGCAAGTTTTATATATCCCATCAAAAAACCCAATAAGAGGGGTTTTAATAAATGTTTTGTTAATAAATATTCAAATGATCAATCAATAATAATTAGTCTTATTTTTAACCTGAATCTGAAGTAATAAATATTTAAATGATCACTTTTCCAGTCTTATCACATCATTGTGATATCGTCACATCATATCATATTGCAGAAGGTGACACAGTACAATTCTGATTACATTTTAAGCATTACTGAATCCTTTTTTATGCATTTGCTGCCAGTGTTTAGTTTGCTTTTGTTGATAAAATCACTAGACCGGCAGCTGACTGATGTGGTTTGTCTATTCTCAACTCATCATCTAAGACCCAGTTTCCACCAAAATAACTCTCTTTGCTCCGTCTCATTTGAACGAACCTCCCACCTGTTTGCACCTCTCTTCAACATAGTTACAACCGCCTCTTATAATAGGCCATCGATTAATAAAAGGAAAGAGAAATGCATCATGTACTGAGAAATTTGGGCTTCTCTGTCATCAGAATAAGCTGTTAGCTACTGCAAGCAAATAATAACCTGCAAGCCAAATACATTACACATTGATCTTAGATTGCTAAGAGAACCAGGGGTGGTGTGTGTTGTTTATTGAGAACAGTGTGTGTTCAGGAAGGATGAGTGACAAGGTGTGGTAATGAAGACAAGCAGACAGGATGGCAGCAGGAAAAGGAAATGGTCATGGTTCAAGGTGACTGAGGGACAAAGGCACATCCACATGGTCTGGACTGATAAAAGAGTTTCTAGATGGAGCAGCTGCACACAGGTTTAAATAAATAACACCAACAGTAATCATCATCATTAAATGTGAATATAACAACAAATTAGATGTACCTCCCAATGGTAGACACACCATCACAGCCAACATGTTAATTAGTGAGCTTTAGAGGGGCTGGTAGGTGGATTTGTTTAGCTTTGGACAGAGCCAGGCTAGCTCTTCACTCTGTTTTGCTATATAACTAGCTAGCAAACTAGCTGCTGGCTACAGCTTCATATTAACCATTAAGACACAAGAGTGGTTTCATTCTGAACAAGTAACTCTTGTAGCATACAAGCAAAAACATACAATAGGATACAATTATTCATTTATGTGGCGCAAAATACTCAAAGGTGTCAGAGAAACAATGGAACTATTGGTAAAGTAAACAGTTAGTTGATTAATCAATTAGTTATGTCTACTATTATGATTTTTTAAAGAAAAAAATGAAAGATTCTCTGATATCAGCTTCTCAAATGTGAATAATTTCTGGTTTCTTTATAACATGTTTGCTTTGTGGAAAAAACAAGACATTCAACATTTTCACGATTTTCTGACATTGTAAGGACCACAAACTGCGTAATAACTAATAAAGTCGGAGAGAATAACTTTGTGATTGTTAGCATATATGACAGTAATTGATGGATCTTTGGGTTTTGGATTGTTGGTTAGACAAAACAAGTAATTAGTAAGACGTCGCTTTGGAAATTGTGATCAGCATTTCTCATTTTACAGACCAATCATATAATCAAGAAAGAAAGTAATGGTTAGTTGCAGCCCTTATTTATAGTATACTAATAGAATTTCATGCTTTGCAATTCAATCTTACAGCTTCTATAACATATATATTTCAACTTTCTATTACTATTACTAGTAATATTCATCATCAAATAATTATTATCTTCTAAAATAAAATCAAACAAAATTTAAAGGTCCAGTTTAGGAGAATCTAATGGCAGAAATTGAATAAAATATATTTAGTTATGTATAATTACCTGAATATATAATATAGATATCATGTTTTCATTACCTTAGAATGACCGCATCTACAGATGCTGTGGGTTGCCATCGATTGACTCTGCCATGTTTTCTACAATTGCCCAGAACAGACAAACTAACATTGGCTCTAGATAGGGCCTTTCAAGTTTTTAGCAACTTTCGCAGCCTCTGTAATTTCTCCTACACACTTCACGGCACGTTCTCGTTCCCAGGTCGTCAGCAAGTGGTGTTCTGTTAGTTGCAGTCTAAAACTTCACTTCTAGATGCCACAAAATCCTATACACTGGTCCTTTAAATAACGTCAACTTAATTTACAAAGAAGAGAAAATGTAAACTACATATAGAAAAAATACACATTGGGAAGATACAAAACAAAAGGTTGAACAAATAATTACACCTGTGAAATAAATTAACAAAATAAATTGAAAGTAAGTGAGCGTGATCAAAAGCAAATATGCAAAAAACAAGATGGCTAAATTTAGATTTCACATCTGGTTATGAATTGGCAGCCTGTACGCTAGGATGAATCTCAAACTATGACATACAAAACAAATGAAATCAAAGCTGGGGGAGGGCCATTACTTGATTTCTGTGGCAAAGAGCAATGGGTTAATATCCAATATATCTCACAGCAGCCATACATTGTTGACTGACTTCTTTATTGTGTTGATGCCTGAGTGTTGTTTGTCTTAATCATAACTTTTATATTGAAAAGCTTATAAATAGAATTAATAAAAGGGCTGTATTTCCCTGTAGAGAGTGGTAACTAACCGTGGTCACACACATGCTAATTTCCTTCCTCGTCTGTCCTTGTTATCCTGTGTTATTGTACGGCCTGCTGGGATACTGTTTGCTGTTTGTACCACAGAGTGGAATCAGTACAGGGTGGACAGTGCAGTGCAGTTTGTCATGCAGTTGTTTTCTTTGTCTTTTAGGATTAAAGCAGAGTCCCAATTACATGTTGCATATAATATGCTAATTGTCATAGTATTTTGATAAAGCAGTTAAACTGGAAGTGTTATCATCACAGCATATGGCGTTATGATCTGATCTTTTCGGCATCATAATGAACCTGAGACTTTTTGTCATTAAAAGAGGACTAAACTGGAGTTAAAGTCAGTGCTGTTTGTGAGCAAGTCCTGTACTGTATTTTCAAGAAAAACTCCTGGAAAATGTCTTGGAAAAGGATTTCTTGAAAAGAGTGGGATCCCTGTCCCTGCATGATAGCAACACATTAGCGTGCCTTAAAGAGAGGACTGACTATGACTCACAGTGTGCTGATGACACAACATTGAAATTAATAATGAAAATTTGGCGCATAGACTAAGAGGGACTGAGTCTTTTTCTGATCTTTGAGTGAGCTAAAGTGAGTGACGTTCATAGTGTATAATGATACTGTGCCACCATGCTTCAATGGTGATGGTAAGAATTGTGATTAATCACCCTTGTGCAAAATCACATATATATGTATCAATAATAGCCTGATTTTACAATCCCTGATGATGGAGATACAGGAAAATAGAAAAAAGAACATGTTGTCACAAATCATGTTTTCAGGGCAGAGTGTACCAGATGTTATGGTGGATTTAGAGTGTTATGCATGGTGTTTTTTAAATTAATTTAGTTAGCTTGTTCAGTATAAGCACAACTCAAAAGCGGCTCATTTTAGTAAGTTGTATGGAATAGGGACAAAGGCTGTAGCCTGTCAAACCCAAAGTGTGTAATGGACAAGATTAAAGATATTCACAAGTGGTTCAACTGGCTGGAATCAAGTGAGGATGAATCACTGGACTTCCCCAGATTATATGAGTTCATCATGAGTGAGGCATTAACCTTTTTCAACCTCATCAGTATGGTTGAGAATGTTAGCATGTCCAACAGAGGAAGGCTTGGTAGCTTTGACCAATATTTCCATTATTGATTGTCCATCATTTTTCTACTTTGTTTGGATCAGAAAATGTCAGAAAATGGTGAAAAAAGGTTATCACTGTTTACCATTGTACCACTCACTTGAGAAGCTGAAATCAGAGACTTTGGAAATTTTTGTCATAAAAAATGACGATTAATCAACTAATCATTGCCACTCTACCAGTGAGTGAATTAAAGTGAATGTGTAGCCTCTAAGTAGTTTGGGTTACAGTGTATTATTACAATTACACACTGAAATGAGCGATATAAACTAAACTGATCTCATGTGAATTGGACTTATTTCACATTTCTTGACCAACCTCTCCTGGTGTTCTAATATGGTCACTTTTCACCATTTGTATAAAAAGTGAAAGGTGTGCTCATGTAATATTAATTTTGCAATTTACAAGCACTTGAATCAAGAGGTAACCTGTATGTCTTAACAACTTTGCTCTGTAACAATTCTAACTTCATTGTCATCTCCTGAGCTTCATTGTGAGGGGCTGTTTTGAAAAGGGGGGAGCACAGTAAGCCTTCCTGTCACTAAATTGCCGTCTTTCTCCTGTCTTCCTGTAGTGTCTGTATGTAGTGGCCAAAGAATGATGGGAAAACTGGGGTAAAAGGAGGGACGGAATCAGTAAGAGGGCAAGGCAACCGGGGAGAGGGACGTCTGGAGGGCGTCACAGAGGTGGGGAAGCTCGGTTGATGTAAGGAGGAAGGAGCTGGAGGGCTGGAGGAAAAGAGAAAGGAAGGTAGGGGGTTAATAGTGGAGTCTGAATAGAGGATTAACCCCCCTGCAGAACCACAAACACACGCTATGGATTAATGCTGCACACCTGAAAGGGTCCACATTGGACACACAGCAGCCATGGTCCTGCCGTACTAATAAAGCGTCCTAATAGTTCTCAGGGATCTATTTACTTTGTATTATATATCATAAACCCAAACCGCAGTGTCACGCTTGTCTGAGTGAGAGGATTTTCCGAAGATGGACAAGGAAGACAAAGAGGAAGGGATTCTCCTCAGTTCGACTGTGAAAATTCCTCATCAACTTGTGAATAATATCACTTGGCAGTCCTGGATTTGGTGACAAGCATGATTGGATTGTCATTCTATGTTTTCCCATTTTGTTCAAGAAATGCCCTATGGGTAGCTCACAGTGCCAAAAACACATCTTTAGCTTCTCTTGGAGAAGAATTTGTGTGAGGAAATCTGTCCTCAGTAGGGCTGAGTGCCCAAAGAATGATTAGATATTGGACGGTCCATCCACTCCCAAGATAATGAAATTATTGGTCAGAATGTAAGCAACTGTAATAATAATTAACATGTATTTTTTCCTGGTGATTCAATGAAAGACTAGTAACCACTGTCGATGACATATACTAAATATTTATTGATATTTAACCAATTAAATAGCAGTCAATATAAAAGTTATTTTAATTAGGCCACACTGGACTGAAACTTTTGATCGCTTTGAGCCATTACAAGTGGGTGACCCTGTCCCTTTTGAAAGAGCAAATAACACAATCTTTCTGAGTGAATGAATTATTACAGATCACTGGAGTTGTGTGAAGTTCCTTCCTGCTTCAAACGCTCCACCATCATCCCAGTTATATGGGACTGCACTACATCCTTCAACACCTTGACTCTCCAAGGTGATGGGTCTACATACAGACGGGAGGTTGAACAGTTGGCCCTCTGGTCTTGTTAGAAAAACATGGAGCTTAATACGCTCAAAACTGTAGAGATGATAGTGGACTTTAGGAGGAGCCCCCTAACTCTGCCCCCCATCACCATACTCAACAGCCCTGTGTCTACTGTGGAGACCTTCAGGTTTTTGGAATCCACAATTTCCCAGGACCTTAAGTTGGAGTCCAACACTGACACTGTTCTCTGTTCATCCATCACTGTCTGGTTTGGATCGGCCACCAAACAGGACGGGAACAGACTACAGCGGACAGTCAGGACTGCAGAGGGGGATCATTGGTGCCAACCCCATTGCTGGTGCTGCCCTCCATTCAGGACCTTTACCTGTCCAGAGTCAGGAAACAGGCAGCTAACATCACTGCAGATCCATCTCACCCTGGACACTACCTGTTCAAACATCTCCCCTCTGGTAGGTGCTACAGAGCACTGTACGCCACAACAAAGAGACACAGGAACAGTTTCTACCCACAGGCCATCACTCTGACAACAGTTAACTGCTCTGTACAATAACCCTAGGACTCTTAATGAAACCATTCATTACTTATTTTCTATTGCTGAAAATACTGTATATACTGTCATATCCACCTTCCCCATATACATGAAGATACCTGCACGTAAAATATTAATTTCAGCATCCTTTGCACTCTGCACCATTGCCCTATTGTTTACTGTCTACAAATATTTGTTTATAGATATGTTTAACTGTGCATATAAGTCTATGTCTTCTTTTGTTGTTATTTATACTGTTAAGCTGTGTTTGTAAATTGAGAGCAATGTAAAACCGGAGACAAATTCCTTGTATGTGCGCACACATAACTGACTATTAAAAGTGATTCTGATTCTGATTACAACCCGGCTTCATGGCTTCAGGTCAGGCTTACGTTAAGTGGCTGAGGTTAGTTCTGATGGTGGCCAGTGGTTACTAAAACTAAGATGACCAACAGGATGATCTATCAAAAGCGTGGTTTACTTATTTCATTGGAAGTTAAATTAACATTTTTTCATAAACATTTTTCACTGGAAAGCTGCTCTCCCTAACCACCCAGCTATACTTTATGGATATAAGAGTAGTGTGAGATCGGAAAGGAATTTAATGGCAGGGGGATGGCAGCGTCCATCTGTAGAGTCAGAGGGGGGTCTCTAATCTCAGTCTCTGAACCCCCCATGCCACAGCAGAGGAAATACTGTAAAATGAGAGGAAGAAAGGCGTCTATTATACATCAGCAGAGGGGCTATTTTGATGGCTTAGAGTTGTTACGAAGGAGGATTAGGGTGGATGTTTTTCTGGATGTCTGATTGGTGGCCAGAGAACAGAACAGTACATTACTGTATGTGATTTGAGGAACACAAAACTCACTGCCGAAAACATGCCCAAGATTGTTTGCATCATACCGAAGTGAGTCTCAGATTTGAATGGCATTAACTACATTCTCATACCTGACACTTTTTCCAGCTCTGCGGTGTGCAGTATGCATGACAGTTGCAGCTGGAGTTGCATTGTGAGTATATTTTCATCCTAAGGCCATACATACTCACTCACAATCTTTGCAAAGCCTGCAGGGAGGAACAGTTGTCTAAAGTTTTAACACTTATTATAATTAAAATTTTATTCAACACAAGGATGCAAACATTTGTTTCCAAGCTTGTATGCATGAGCAAAGTCACATTACAGCAATTAGTTCCAATTGTTCACAGTGTGATCATAAAGTAGCCTACAAATACCAATCAAACATGATATGTTGTATATCATAATTAACTTGCGTTTAACACTTCAACACAAATTCCAGTCTGTCAGTTTAGAGTTAATACATGGAGTACAGTTGTAGTTGTGTTATATACTATCATAACATCAATTTTCTGTTCATAAAAAATTTTTCTTTGCAGATTTAATGATGGGAATTGCAGATGAGCAATCTAACTGTGGAATTTCTTGTGAATACAAAAAGCAGCAGCTTGTGTAGAGTGGCCGCTGTTTTAAAATGAAACTGCAGGATAATGTCACTTAGAATTTACCTTCATTTCCCAAGGTCTTAAATCAGTTCATAGTGAACTAAGAATCAGTTCATAGTGTTTATTTTTAATAAAAAACATGTTGTCATTTCCTCTTTTAAAGCTCCAGTGTATAACAATTTGCAACGGCAGAAATGTAATATAATATTCCTAGGTACGTTTGTATTAGTGTATAATGACCTGAAAATAAAAATAGTGTTTTTGTTACCTTAGAATGAGCTGTTTATCTACAGAGGGAGTGGGTCCTCTTCTACGGAGTTCGCCATGTTGAACCACCATGTTTCTACAGTAGACCTGAATGGGCAGACCAGAATCAGAATGAGAAATAAAAAAGGCTTGCAACTGTCTTGCTTCTTGTAGTTCAATACTAGTACCAGCACAATATTTACTGCTGGTGATTTGTACATGCATGCAAATCTGCATACAGTATGCAGTTCACTATTTGATGCAAGATTAAAAGCACCCATAAAAAATTTGCTAACGGCCATCTTTTACAGTCTCAAATGTCAAAATGGAAAATTCTCTTAACAAAATTAATTACGAATTATTATTATTTATTATTATTATAATTATTAGTGAAAGAATTAAAAAAGAGAAACGAACAAACTTATCTAACTTAAATATATATTAACTTTTCAATCAAAATAAATTAACATCATCCCCTAAAAACAATGAAAACAGCAGATGAGATTGGTGAGGAAACCGGAGGACTGAGGGAGCAAGTGAACAACGATGGTCACTCCGAGGTGGATATCACCCACAATGCATTGCAGTATTACGTCATTGCCGCTATAACGCCTACGGCTGCCAATGAGTAGACATTTAAATCCCCCGCTCCTCCCCTGCCCACTTTCCCTCCGCGCTCCAAGTGGCCTCCGTGC
>JAGRRF010012898.1:2116008-2126990 GCA_019097615.1 Morone chrysops
ATGTGTCTGTGACTGTGTCTGTTTGTTGGGAATCTCACAGGACATCAGAGGGCTCCAAGATGCTCCACTCAGTGATTAGCTGTGCTCAGCAAGCTCCACAGAGAGCCGCTCAGACACACTCGGTTTCACACACACACGCACAAACACACACACAGTTTGTCAGGCTGACGGAGACAGGCAGACTGGCAGGCCCACTTGTCACTGGCTAAGCTGATGAACTGACAAGTATGTGTGTGTGTGTGTGAGAGAAAGAGAGAGAGAGAGAGAGAGAGAGAGAGAGAGAGAGAGAGAAATCTTGCTATATACTGCACATCTGTGTTTATATGTTTAATTTCCGTGTGCACCAGACTGCATGGATAACGGCATGCATGCATATTGTGCGTGCGGACCTGAGCAGCAGGGGTCTGGTCGTGCTTGTTTTAGGCACTGCCGTTGACTAAGCCTGAGCTCAGCGTGATGACTGATGCTGACAGACAGAGAGACAGACTGAGAACATGATGAAAGCCTCTGTATCATAGTCCAACATTCTCAACACAAATGTACTGTCACAGGGCCGGCCTGGGCTTTTTGGTGCCCTAAGCAGGATTTTATTTGAGTAGCCCCCTACCCCCAACTCACTGTAAATACATATCCGTAACATGCTTTCAGAGCTCGGTGAATCAAAAACCTTGCTGCTGTGTTTTGCATACTTCCAACGGACGAGCAACATCAAAGGAATTCAAACTGCATTTGACGGGAAATCCGTCTTTATTTTGACAACGTCTTACTCTCTTTGCAAGGCCCTCACAAATCCTCAAAAGAGGATATTAAACTTACCAAGACACTCTCAGTTGTTCCACGAATTAGGGTCAAATCAGCAACTGCACACAGCTCATACACTGGAAGCTCTAGGTATTTAAAACGTCACCCCCCAGCTGTAGACCTGTACAGGCTCAGCTCTTGCCTTATTCACAATGACATAAGCTGACATTTTTTTGTGATAAAATCTAAGGACAGACAGATTCCTTCCTTTAAAGTTAGATTAGATAAATGAATCTGGTTACATGAACCTATCATAACGTCACCCATTGTTTTGTGGAGTCCTGTTTTGAAGCCTTGAGTTTGGCATTATGGTCGTCACAGTTAGGTTGTTGTTATGACGTACTGCGAGTTGAGCTGCTCTCATTGGCCGCGCAGTTTCGTCTTGACCGTAGCAGGAAACATTGGCAGGTTGCCTGGTCATACATGAACTCTCCATCTAATTCTATCTAAACAGTACACTAAAATATGTTTGTGAAAAGATTTTAGGTGAGAGAAGATCAGTGCAATAACAGAATCTTTCATGTCTGATCAGCACTGCCTAGTTTGATCTGAGTTTGTTGTGTTGAGCTGGACAGACTCAGTGAGTGACCTGTCAATCACAAGGTAGCCCCGCCCTAAAGCATACCCTTCTTTATTATCTATTTTACTCTAAATGGGACCATAATTTACTAAATGAACATCATGCTGTATGTAAGAAGACTTGTAAATAGTGATTGAGACCATAAACTCATTAGGAAACTGTTTACCAAGCTCATAAATCAGGTCAGAAGTCGGCTCATTTCTCCATTAGACTGCATGGTATTGGTCTTTTATTGCAGCCAATGGTGCTGCCCCCTGCTGGCCTTTACATAGAATGCAGGTTTAGGAACCGGAAGCTCTGTTTATTATATATACTGTCAATGTTTTGACCTGAATAAGAACAAAATCCACATTACTGGCTGGCCATTTCTCCCATCTTTTATGAAATCACACAAATGTAACAAAAAAGAGAACCATTTCCATAACTCTGGAGGGTTTTATTTTGAATAGCTGTATGATGCTTTATACCGAAATGCCAATTTTAGTTTACTTTAAACATGTATACTGGAATGATTCACATCAAGACATGAGTGAGTATCAGTGATCAATCAAACCCAAACCCAAGAACTCCTAAATTATTAAGAAAGGATCACCATGAAGCCTTTTCAGTGGAAGCCAAAAAGCTCCTGCACAACAGTTAAACTCTGGTCACAAATCCTTATTTTCCTGGTTGTTTATTTTTATTGTTTGACCGTGTCTGTATGACTGCTTGATTGTATGGCTGGGTTGCTGGCTTATGCATGTTTATGACGAGTATTGTTTTTCCATTCCTCTTTGAAATAGCTTCGTATTTGTTCTTGACAGTTACTGCACCTAAATGACTCAATAGAATCAAACTATCCTTGTGCTGGAGTGGAGCTCCCAGAAGCAGGTTTCCTGGTCAAGGAGAGGTAGTAATGAGAGAAAGTTGCTGAAAGTTGTTTTCAGCAATATATAAGTGTGTATGAAGTATGAGCATACATGCTGATATATGCTTGAGTGCTGAGATTCTTTTGTTATTGTTAAGGACTTTGGAACAGTCCCTGAGCATCAAACTCTAGATGACAAGGTGACAATGTGTCCAGTATGAAAACAAAGATGGAAGATTGTAAAGTGACTCCTGTCCGTAAACAGCACAAGCAGCAAGGATGAAAAAAGATGGTCTCAGTATATGTGCACAGCAGTGTTTTAGTGGATTAGAGTAAAACTTTGTACAGTTCGTATTGATTAAGTATGCAAATAATATGTCCATAATCTGAATAGAGAAGAAAATCTGCATACAATTTGCATTTGACATTTTGCAAGAAAAACAAAAATAGAGTAAACAAAAAAAAAACAACCCTGTTGGTCATTTGCTTGCAGGAAGCCCTGCTGCAAAATGATTGGTTCTTGTTTTTTAATTTGTCCTGAAGGCACAATGCTAAGCCCCACAGAGCAGCTATCAGAAGGATGTCAATGCAAGGGCTACCTTATTTCTACCTGGTATAAAATCGGGATCTCGATGTCTTACCTGGATATGGGAAAACGCATGGTAACTACGGTGCAAATGCAGAATGCTATTGGCCCAGCTTATACTCTGATGTTGTCAGGCTCAGCCAGGCTTAATTGGTGTGGTGTGACCACATTCTTAAAGACTTTTAGGACCAATGCGTAGGATTTAGTGGCATCTAGTGGTTAAGTTGCAGATTGCAACCAACTGATTAGCATCTCAGAGAAACAAAGGGGGGGCGACTTACCTTGGCTAATATTTGAGCTACTGTGGAAACACTGTGGTACCACATAGACTCCTTGCTCCTTATGTAGATAAAAACGCCTCCTGAAATGATGAAAACATACCTATGAATATTATATTCCATCTCTGCCAATAGACTATGAGCAATAATTAATGTGTCATGCATGGTGAACTGTGACCTCTCCAGATACCAGTTCATACTCTTTACTGTGGTGCTTGCTGGACTTGAACTGGCCACCCTCCAGTTCCAAATCAAAGTCCCTACAAACTGAGCTACTGCCTTTTTAACATGTGGTTAATGTTGTGAAATGTTGCAGTTTGGTTAGGTTTAGGCAAAGAAAACTACTTGGTTAGGGTAAAGAAACATAATCATTTGGGTTAGGGTTATGGTTAAGAATAAAATAAATACGTTACATGATTCAAGTCACGTAATGTTAAGGAATCGTAAGACTTTAAATTACTTTTGGTTTCACACAGGACACAAACTGCAGTCTCCACCTCCTTATGTGGACTTTATCGCTCGTAACATTACGACACCTGATGCTGATCGGTTACGTTGAGTTACATCCCACTGTGTCTCAAACTGATGCAAAATGGTACCTTTAAAATGGTGGTACGTGATGCTCTGGGTACCCTGCAAACATTTTGACGTTGAAAAAACATTGAAACGACATCTAAACCTGGACATCATCAGGGGGTTGAAAAATATAGCCAAAATGAACAGCAGGGCGCAACTTCAATGTTGTTTCAACGTTCAGTCTTGAAAACAATTGAATTTCTACATACTGACATGCTTTGTGAATAACTGTCTTGCATTTGACTAAAAGCTTATGTTGACATCAGGGCTAAACACAGCCACTCAATATTCAAGAAATCCAGAGCACAACATCTGCTCAGATTAACTTTTTATGAATTTATACTTTATACTACTGAATTTAAATGTTGCTGAATAATATTTTAACTCAAAAACATTACTGTGGCACATTGGTAAAGCATTGAATGGATATATTTAACGGTAGCATTAGAAATTAATCAATTGTTTTATTTTCATTTTTATAATTGAACCTAAGCCCATCACTTAATCCCCCCTCAACACCTACCCACTCACCCTAACCCTTTCAACAACAACAAATCCACCCAATATGTTGAAAGGTAATTTAAGACTGCATCTTCCTGCTATCTGAAAAGGCTGCTGATGAAAAATAAGCAGAGCCAGGCCTGTTTTTTAGTTGTTTCATCTTTTTAGCTATTATTCTGTTCCAAAATCCAACAATTGTTGGCTTACAACTGCCACTTTACTGGATTGTTCCCACAGAGTATAGTGTTCAACAACTTTCCTGATTAAATAAGGTGAATGAATGAATAAGAATTGGCATTGATGGATAAAAGTGTCACAATTCTCAATTTCATTTTCAAGAAAAAAGAGTTACTGAAATTGTACCATTAAGCTGTGGAAAATGTCCACCCCCGTGTTTATATATCTGCAGAAAGAGCCTGAATGAAAAGCTAATTTTCCCCCTTCCATCCCAGCACCCTTACTTAGTCAGAGCTCCAGTTTTCACTTTGTCTTGGCATGGCACAGTAAACAGCACTGCCAGAGCTAGTCAGCCAATATGGTGTAACTGATTTAAGGCGGATTAGAGATTCCTGTGCTAAGCCTGAGAGAATCCTCTCAAATATTCACAGACGGACTGAATTAGTGAAAGAAACAATAGCCATTTTCAATGCATCTTATGTAAAATGTTTGCATCCTGTGATATTTGCAGCCATTGTAGGTGGCTGGCTATAAGTCTCAGGAACATGTGACATGATTATGTTTAAAGCCACTCAAAGCCTGACATTTCTTTATGATATTTGAACAAGAACATGATTTAAAAATACATATCTTTGGCTTTACAAAAGAAAACATATCAGGACTGTTTTCCTCAAGCCTTAAGTTCTTATTCTTAAGGTTTCCTCATAGTTTTACCACTCTATGACTATGACTAATTCCTGAAAAAGCTTTGGGCTCAAAGAAAGTGAAATTGCTCCTGGTTTACAACTTGGGATGTGCTCAGTATTATCCTACTTTTTCCTATTTTTCTCATGCTAGTCACCTCTGAAAGCATGCACAATAGCTTATAGTATTGGAGACCTGATGTATGTTCAAATTTTTTTTTTTCTGGTTTGGTTTTAATTAGTTATTTGAAATTATAAAAAGGGGGTTTCACATCATAAATGGAAGCTGAGCCCTGCCTGTTGAGTCGGCCAGGTGTATGGACAGGACTACAATACCACGGCACCAACCCCAGTCACTACAGACTCCGAATGCAGAAGATGGCATCTGGGATATTTTGGCTTCATTGGCTAGTACCGTGGTACAACCACCAAACCCACCAGTTAAAGCAAGATGTGGAAATCTGAAAGGAAATGGCGCTCCTTCCAACTATTAGAATATCGTTCAATTTGGCAAGATAGTCTTAAAACATATAGAAAGGCCCTCTGTAATGCCAGATGAGCCTATTATTCAACACTAATAGAAGAAAATAAGAACAATCCCAGGTTTCTCTTCAGCACTGACAGGATGTGTCTGATTTTTGCAATGTTACATAAATGAAAAAAGCCGGTCCTAAAGGTTTGCTTTATGCAGGAATTAAAGGACATATCCTGATAACTCCAAGATTCCTGACAGTGGTGCTGGAGGCCAAGGTAATTCTGTCTAGAGTAACTATATCTTTAGACAGTGAGTCTCGGAGGTGTTTGGGGCCAAGTACAAGAACTTCAGTTTTTTCTGGATTTAACATCAGAAAATTGCAGCTCATCCAGGTTTTTATGTCATTAAGACAGGCTTGATTGATAGATGCCTAAGGGAATATATATAAAGTGAATAGAATTGGTCCAAGCAAAGAACCTTGTGGAACTCCATGACTAACTTTAGTGTTGTGATGAACTCTATATCCTGACTGAAAATCCCCGAATAAGATGTTGCTATGTAAAAACCAGGAGTAGGCTAGGTATTGAAATAGCCTTAGTTCCTAAGTGTTGTGTGGTATGAGCTATGCTGTCAGGGTTTAGTTCATCGCTCTTTTATTCATCTGTACCTATTTTAAAACAGGACACAGATCTACATCAAATGCAACTCATATAAATCACTCATATAAATGAATTATTAAATTAACCTGCCAGTCCACTGGAAACCACCATGTTTTCTTGTAATATATTTGTTCATTCATACAGAAACTGTAGTTTATCTTTGAATGAAAGTGCTTGCGATTCCACAATTTACTGTCTTTGTGTCTTTGTCCGTAGCAGGAAGGCATACAGGTCATATTTCTTTTTTTCCTTGACTTGTGTTTTTAAAGCCTTTAACTAAATATCTGAAAAGACACACTTTGAACTGGAATGTTTTACAGAATCCAACACAAACGTTGAGCATTCTTGGCTGCCATAACGGCAAAAATATTCCAAAAAATGCTGAAGGCATTGCTTTGAATCAGTGTTGTTTTACTGCTTTGAGTATTTCTCAAAGGCAGAGCTGCTCACGAGGCAGGAGTAATGTCAGTTGTTGAATTGAAGCACTCATTCAGAGTACAATCAATCCAACTGGCAAGCCTGGATAGCAGAAAATAGAACTCTAATCAAAATAGATAACACATATTCTGGTATAAGCCACAACGTTTTTTTCGTTAGCTTGCTAATCAGTGCCAGCAGCATCACCAGGAACAGGAAGACTGAGTGTCAGACAGTTTTACAGGGAGCTTAAAACAAATTCAGACTATAATGGTTTTGTCGATTTACCTTCAGGTGCTCAGTACACACACAAATACACGTGCAGAGCGCATTTTTGTCCGCAAAGTCCATTTTTCACAGATGTACTGTAACAGGCACCTAATAGTCCTCATGAGAGCAGCAACCTTCTGATCCAGCATAAAGGTCCAATGTAATTTCAGATACAGCACTGGAGGGCACTCTGTCTTGGTGAAATGGTGCTAATGAGGGAAAATTTAATGTGACAGGGTTTTTTTAAAAGTACCTTTTCATCACTTGGGGTGGATGAGTGTACTTTTAAAAGTAGAAATTTTAGAGGTACAAAAATTGTCATACCATTTTACAATTTAGCTTTGCGTGTAACAATATAATCCAAGGTCCAGTCATTCTGCAACTGGAAACCCAAATGTGGTTGAAAGCGAGACCTTTGATCGGATGTTGATTGTTGATGATTTTGTTGCATGTGGTATATTGTTACCCAAAAAGTCAAGAAAGAATTTTTCATGCTCAAATTCTACAAAACTTTTCTATACAAATATTTTTTTATTCTCACTGGAGTTCAGTGATTGAATTGAAATTTTCAAGGATTGTGTCAACAACATTTCCCAATAGAATTTTAAGTGGTTACATTTTTGCCCTGTATCTTTGTCTGATATTGTCTTGTTTGCCAATTTTCTGTGCTATTGCTTACAACCCAAATGCCCTTTAGAATTTCATAAAGGTGTAGCTGAACAATTAGCATCACATTCCCAAATGTTTTCTCTCCGAAATTTGTTTTTTATAAATGAAAGAGAAATTGTATTCAGGAGCAGGTGCGCACTCTTCGATTTGTTCATACCTAAATAAATAAAATGTTTTTGTGAGTCAGGACTGTCTTTAAATGTACTACAAGCTGTTTTAACTGGATATGAAACGGTGTCAGTTTAAAACTGATTTCTTTATATGACCTACATTAACACATATTTCTAGTTATGTTCATTGCCACCAGGTCAGATTCAAACCAGATTCCCTTTGAAATCAATAAAACGAGGCGGTAGAAACACTTTTCTTTTGTCCACAGGGGCCGCTAGAATGAACAATAAATGTAAGTTCTTGTGGTTGCTTCAGACAAAACTAATGTAATTATAAAGGAAGGGAAGGAAGGAAGGAATTCTTGTCTGTATGAATGTCAGTTTCCTCAACAACGGTTCATGCAGTCGACTTTGCACTTTGTAGATGTATTGCTGAGCACCCAAGGGAGAGCAGTGTTGAATGTAAGGTTGATCTGATGAGGGGTTCTTCAGAACACTGCAAGCAGCACTTCTGGAGGCCAAGCAGTCGGATGCAAACTCCGAACGGCCACTCCCCGAAAACGGCCCTAGTTAAAATTAAAAAAGCACATTCCAGCTTAAATGTCATAAGCGATTTCTCGCCATGAATTCTGGAGTCTCTGTGTTCCTATATTTAAGGATCGTACAGATGCCTGTAGAGGCGCACTTGCTCGGAAAGCTTCCTGTTTCCGGTTTGGCGTGCTCAGCTGAAAAAAAAAAGTGGTGCGGGAGAGGTCATGCAGTCTTAAGAGGCACTACACAGTGAGCAGGATAACTAAGCCAGCAGCTCTACACATTAAAGATCAGGGTCAGGATTATTGCAGTAATCAAAACCAATTTCATTTTCTGTGAAGTATGTTAGACTGAATATGGTGGCTCTTTTACACCACGAGGCACAGGGCTATATAATTTAGTTTATAGGTATGATTTCAAATTTTAAATTTCAGTTGACACTGCTAAAGTAGAGACCTTTGAGTGCAGTGGGGTTTCCTATATTATTAATATTGCATTTTTCCTGAGCCTCTTGGGACTCAAAACGTTCTCTACCCTTCTCTTATACTAATGTAATTCAATATACCAGATTGTTTATTTCCATCTTAAAATGTTAATTTACATAGGTTTGACACTTAGAGAGGCCAGATCTGTAAGGCTGGTGCTGACTGGCTAAGTGTGCTGCTTAAAACTAATTACTGTAGCTCCTGAAATAAAATGTTATTACAACCAAACACACCTCAATAAAGTGTTCACTTCACCACTGTATTGATTAGATCTGGCAACCTCCAGACAGATAAAATAGTATGTAGTCTACACAACAGCTCCAATTTGAAGGTCTGTCTGACAAAAGAAAACATCAACATTTGAAATCAACCCGCTAACCAAATTTCATGAAGAAATTATACTGTACACCTTCGACTCATGAAGGTGGCAAAACATGAACATGAAACATTTTATCAGACTTGAAAATGCTCCGTCAAGCCATGGGACTAGTGTCCCTAATAACATTAATAGTTGCTGAATTTTATTGCAGTGAGCACTGAAACAAAGCCTTCATTATTATTATTAGTTGTTATTGAGATAATTCAAAATATCTGCAGTGAAAGACGTCTCTGAATCTTTAGGGAATAAAAAATACTATACTGTTTAAAATACCGCATTCTGGCATGTAATTCCTGTTATTATTATTTAAAATATTCATACAGTAACTGCTTTGTTGTTTTTAAATGGGTATCATGGCATACCCTTCAGAGTTTCATAGCAATGTTTTTTAAACAAAATAAAACATAAAAGTTGCTGTTTAGCTGCTGAAAGCTCTGCACTTTCTCCATAAACTAGTCGCTTGGGTTGAACAGGGTTGGCAAGCATGAAATGCATATTTCATAATTTGTCAGAATCAGATCATTTCATATATCAATTATATCATTTATAACAGATGACCATTGTGGTTTCTTGGCAGATTTGATCACAGCTCACAGGAAAAATATAACAGACGGCAAAATGATAACTGCAGCCTGATTAGGTAACATGGGCACCGAAAAGAAGTGGGCAGAGCTTCAGGGCACTTTGTGGCACGTGCACCTCCTGTGTGTCCCTGGCATGAGGTGATATTTACCTGTTGGTGTGTGTACTGACTCCTTCATAATTACCACCAGTGCACATCCACTGAGAATGGACTTTACAGTGAAGTAGGAGACATCTTGTGTCCAGCAAGAAAACTTTAGAAATTTACAACATTTGCATATTCAGAGATTCTGGAAGTCTTAACGAGGTAGAAGGAGCAGAATGTGGAAATTATACTTTTTTACACACATTAATCTTCCAAGCATATAAATTGCAAGTATGTCTTTATTCTTGTATGGAAGGTATGGGGGGCTGCAGTAGATCATTTTTATGAAATCTTTTTTGGGATATTTGCTGAAATGTCCTGTTCCTCTTCCAAGCCCCCCATGATGGCATTTGCAAGAATCCACCGGGCCTGAACAAAAACAACCAATCACATAGATAAGATAGAGTCTCATTCCTATGGTGTCAAATACACATGCTCTGGGAATGAGACTCAACAATCCACTATGTTCAAGCCTCCAACCCAAAGCATCTTTATATGTTTCTCAACTCTCATTGGTTGTTTTCATTCAGGCCCAGTGGTTCTTGCAAATGCCATTAGGAGCACCAGGAGGAGCCAGAACATTTGATTTTTTTATGGTTATCTGTCTCATGTACTGCTGTCAGGATAGTGAAAAATTCAACAAATATGAGAAAGGGTCATTGTTATAAATGTTAACCCTACTGCAGCTTTAGTTTTATGAGTTTGGAGAATATTTGGTAGGGCAGGCAGTACAAAATCATGCGGCCTGTCTTTAATTATCTAGAATTTTAGAGTGTCATTCTGTCTGGAAGAAATGTCCACAGGCTAAACCCAACACCTTCAGCTGTGACACCTGCTGGCTGCAGGTACCAGCTGTAATTTGCCAGCTTCTGCTTATTAGAGGCCATCAGGAACAACCCATGTCACTGAATAGTTCTTGTTGCCAAAATGTCTTCACATAACCCAGTGTTCTCCTTTAAGAAAGCAGTCAACTGGATCCTGAAAATAATGGCTGATTGAAACGTTTGGGATGAAGATTGAGCCCCCGGCGCGTGTCCCCGCGCGCGTGCGCGCGTCCCTTTAATCAACCGACGGCGCCGTAATGACCAATCAGCAGCCGCTTCAACTCCTCAATCTGTTGATTTGGCGAGTAGGGTGGTAGAGAGAGGTAGGGGCTGCATGGGAGACACAGAGAGAGAGAGAGAGAGAGAGAGAGAGAGAGAGGCAATGGCAGAGTGAGGACGGGAGGGAG
>JAGRRF010012898.1:2127075-2146789 GCA_019097615.1 Morone chrysops
AGAGAGCAGCAGTCCGTCTCCGCTGGTGGTTCTGGTTAAAGCTCCATCCTCGACGCACACGCAGCGGTAAGTGGCACTGGCTCTACTGCGGCTTCACTCTCATGGAACAACTCTTAAGCTAGTCCACTGCATTTGTTTTTTCCATTTTAAGTGTATGTTGTTGCTATAGTTGGTGTATTGGGGATTATAAAAGCTCTGGTTGTAGGAGACGGTCATTTGAATTGCGGCCGTTAGGGCGCTGTTGACGGAGGGCACGCGGGCACAGCTAGAGCACGGACTGCTGTTGGGCACGCGGGCACTGAGTTACAATTGCTAAAAGTGAGGGAAAATTACTAAGCTAGTTAGCAACTTTAATTCACAGCGGGCGT
Source organism: Morone chrysops (assembly GCA_019097615.1). Classification (NCBI taxonomy): domain Eukaryota; kingdom Metazoa; phylum Chordata; class Actinopteri; family Moronidae; genus Morone; species Morone chrysops. Next base: position 2,127,444 of record JAGRRF010012898.1, read on the forward strand.
TCTTCCAGGCTGTTTTGGGGAACATTAGCCCTGTGTGAATTGATAAAAAAGTCAATTCTGTCTCACAATAATTCCTATATTGCTTATTTTCCCCCTTCTCCTGTTAGTGTGTTGAAGTTAAAGAGTCGCGGAGCACATATTCTCGGCAACTTCCATGGAAGTTAATCAGGGACGCTTTTATAAATGACATACCTTTTTAAAATTTGAATCGTGTTAAGATATATGTGGGTATGCTGCAGATATTTGGGAACTCCGTTATTTTAACGGACCTGCCACACGTTAAATATATGGCTCAAGTCGCCGAAATGCCGTTGAATCGGCGGCTTAGATGTGTAAAACATTTTTCATAAAATGTGTTTCTTATGTTTATTGTTGCTTAAGTTTTCTGTCTTTTTTGGTGTTGTTTCTATAAACGGGAATTATTTTTTTTGCGAGATATCATAGTATCTGGTAAACTGTAAGCTGTGACTGAGGGAGATATTGTGGTTTAGTGAGTAAAGCGTTTCACCAGTACAGAAAAGCTTGAAACATTAATGGCATGGTGTTTTTTCAGTCATTGTGGTCTCAGTGCACAGAGCGAGAGAAGCAGAGAGACCTTCAGTAGGACTGTAGCATAGTGGAGTGATGCTGATCCGCTCTGACTGATTTTCTTGTCTTTTTCTACTCTCTCTCGCCCTCTCCCTCTTCCTGACTCCATCTTGGTCCTTCCACATCATGAAGTTAGCATCTAATCAGAGGATATGGAGATTTATTTCTTTTTTAAATCTCACATCCTCACATGTCTCTGCAACACCAGTTTTTCTCACATCACATTCTTTCAATCACTGCTTCCCTGCTTTGAGTCATTGTTCACTTAGTGTCTGCTGGATCTGGTGGCGCTGTATTTAGTGGCTGCTAATGAGAGTCCCTGTCAGATTGAGCTGGAGCCAGCAGTTAAACATGTTTGTCGTCTTGGACTGGACAGCTTGAACGGTTCATGGTAGCAGCTTTGGGTCAAAAGGCGGCAGCAAATCAAAGCTGTTCGGTGCCAGAGGGGTGGGGTGTGCAACATCTGGGCAGTTGTGTACTGTGGCTGCAGTGTTGATTGGCATGTTAAACGCAAGAACAAGACTTTGTGACATGTTTTGTGAAAAGAAGAAGACTTAACATTTTTCTAGCTAAATATGTATTCAGGACTTTTGAATCAAAATTCTCCTTTATGTATAGTGTAAAAGCCTCTAAAAGCAGTATTTAGTCCCCATGACACTCCACTGAAAGAACACTAATGAAATAGTTCAGGTGAGTTTCAGTCACACACTTTTAAAGCAGGACGAAGTACATTTGGTTACTAATTTTATTTATTTGATACCCCCGAGAGTGCTCCCTGACTGACTTGGTTTATAGGCACAAACTTCAGATTTTAGTTGTTAAATAAGGAACTGCTCAGAAGTGAAACTGAACTCTTAACCCCTAAAACTTTTACAGTGGAAACCCTTAACAGGCCGCTGGAATTCAAAGCCTTGGCTGATAATTCGGACCCCTTGTTGAGATCCATTGATTTATACTTTGTAGGATTCTGGGGTTTCACAGCATGCATGGGAGTACCTTGGAAATGTACTTAACACTGGCATCCATCATCCTTATTATGTGGCCTGAGTCAGTCCTCACAGACATTCCTCGCTGACTCAGATGTGATCTTGGCGTGGCCTAACAGCCCATGGCTTGCATTTTTTATAGAGCGAGAGCAGGAGTAACCCACTGGCTGGTTGGCACATAATGACTTTATTGTAACTATTAGCCCCACTAAAGACTCAGAAATGAGGTATGCATTCAATCCTCTGAGCAGGGTTTCTTTTCTGTGTATGTTACTCCAATGATCCTCTTCCACCAGTACCCTTTCCAGGCAGCAGTGACCAGCCTTACCTTGTTTGATAAATTATAACTGAATTGTAACTTTTTTTGATGGATAGTAAATATGCTTAATTTACCATCAGATACTGCCAGTTTATAAAAAAGGCTGACGTCCTCCGGATCAGGACTGGCCAAAGTTTGGGCACCCCTGTTCTAGATCAGTGGTTCCCAACCTTTTCTATCATTTATTAAACTGATGACCTCTGACTCAGTGGCATTTTTTATGGATATTTCCTATTATATTAAAAACGGTACAATGAACCCAGACAGTAAACTCAGTAACTGCAGGAAGTTTGTATAAAACCAGAGATTTGGATACATTTTGAGCAGGTTATTTCCTGTCTGTATTATGTATTTGTTATCATTTCTAACAATCATACAGACTGTTTTTGACTAATTCAGTGTTTTCTTGTCCCTGAAGCTTGTCCATTGTTGTATTAGACAATTTACTCCCCTTTACATTTCTTCACAGATGTGAGCCTACTGTATATTTCTTAAGATTTTTAACACCCCCTAAATTCAAGAAGGGCTTGCGACCCCCATGAAGCTTTGGCGACCCCAAGTGGGGGTCCTGACCACTGTTCTAGATGTTCTTTATTTACTATTAATAGAGTATTTTCCTGCCATGTGCATGGACATCAGGTCTGTGCTGGTGGACTGTGTAGTCCATTGAAAGTACAAACTGGCATAGAGAGCCTGTCCCGCAGTGCCGGCATGTACCAGGATGCATTGTTTGTGACCACTATGGAGGACACTCGGAGCCACAATAGGGGACTTTGTTTCCCTGAGCTTAGCCTGTAAGGCAACACATCTTAGGCTGGATACAAAGCCCAGGGTGGTCCTGACCCTAACCTTAACTGTCTTTAAGCTAATTACAACGTGTCAGTAGTGGACATGGTGCAAACAGCTGACTGAGTTGTAGCCTGTTTGAATGTAGAGTTAATAGTCAGCCAAACTTTTGCTGGTTTTGGCCTGTGTGATTAACACTTAATCAACTTTCACATTTTGCAGTTTAACTGAAAGTCAAAAATAATGTCAGAATAGATAAAGCTAAGAACATACAAATAATACCACGAAAAGCACAGGGCATCAAATAACAACAGAATAAATAATAAAATATGAGGAAGGAAGGATGGATTGGTGATTGTTGGAACAGTGGAAAGACTAACAAATATGGTTTATTTTTATTTAGTTTCTGTCCACTTTGAATGAAGTGAGGTAAAATGACTATGGAGTCTGGTGTAGTGTCTGGTTAAAGAAAGTGTCTATTTCTGTACGGATCATTTCCATAATGTGGTTAGACACTTAGAATAACAATCTTTTAGTGGATGCAGTTTGTCACATTTATCTTCAAGGATTATATGGCAGCCATTGTGTCCCTTTGGTGGCTATTTTCTCATCGAACTCTGTGAATTAGGGATTTATTTCAACCAAACCAGCATTGGTGATTGTTGGAGTTTGATTCCGTTTCCATCCAGTGTGAAGTGTATTTTATCTGCAAGGTAAATCACCACTTTTGTCAGGGGAGACTGGTGGGCTTGTAGTGAACACTGTTTTGGTCTGAGCTGGTGCTTTAGAGCGACATCTAGTGTAGCAAATTTCACATAACCTTTAAGGAAACGTAAGCATCAGGGAGAGATTTACAGAAGAAGATACAGGCAGTGCCAGCCTCAGTTATTCATGCAGAGCAGAGCCATGATGGCCAAAGCTCAGTCACCTTTGCTCTTTAGCCTGGACACAGTCACAGTCAGGCCAGCCATGCAGTCTGTGAAGTAGCCAAAAGTTCAGAGAGATAACCTGGAGCCAGTCAGGAAAACATTTGCACATAATCACTACAAAAATCAGTGAAGCCATCAGTGAGGAGGGGGAGGTATTTGGCCCCTCTATTTTCTTTTTGTAGGTAAAAGCCTTGCTTCAGCACTCTCACCACACTGGAGGCGTTCTCTTTTTGGTTAGAGCAAACAAACAGGCCACTGCAGCAGTTAAGGCAAGAAGAGATAAAAGCATGTAATCCTCTGTATCGCTCAAACTCAGGATGGATCTAAGTATAGCAATGCTCCTGAGATGAGCAGAAAAGCCTGAATGAACAAGAATTTGAGTGTGTCATTCCAAATTAGGACTTGGACACAGGCCTAATGTGTTTATTAAGAACTGAAGGCAGCTTCAATTTGGCTGCAAACATTCATGTTTTTCACTATTAATGCAGAGAGGACAGTTTGTTAAGTTCACTTGGCTTAACTGTTCCTTTTGGTATTACTGGCAAACAAACTCAAGGAGATGCCATTTAAGTAACCTTGAATTTTGGCCCCTCACTCAGATCACCTGCGTGAACTTGGGTGCAAATGCTAGTTGGTAAATACATGCACAGTGATGTTAATTGTACGTGCAATGAACACTTTAACTTTGTAGGAAATTCATTTTCTGTCAAATACAGTAAATACTAGACTTGAACTGTTACTTACAGGCTGTGGCCAGATTAATGTAGGTAATTTATCCCAACTGCAGTTGATATGATCAATGTTTGCAAGAACAACTGAACTGGAAAAAGATTTGTTAAAAATTGTGGAAACCCTGAGAATGTAATAAGTCAGTTTCTGCATTGTTACAATCACTAACCAAATTGCCCTGAACAACTCACCAATCAGGAAAAGAAAGGATAGGGGTGTAGGGATGGGTATCATTATTATTTTACTGATATAGATACCAATACTGATACTGCTTATTGATGCCTATTCTTATCACTACTCTTAATGATACTACTCACACTTCATTAAAATAAAGACATGAACATATTTGAAAAGAGTCAACACCTTATTTTCTGGCACAAATGAAAGGTTCAATTGTTAACTGAGTTATTGAATTTTTCATCAGTTTAGTAAAGTTGCTCTATGAGCTGTTTATGTAACCTTACATAAATACAGATGCCACTATGGTTTGTACAGCAGCTCAGTGATATTTCGGTACTGAGCAGTCAGGAACCAGTCCCTATAGGAGAAGTGTGTTCAGTTAGCAGAGTACAGCCAGTCTCACCCAGTCCTTAAAGCCACGTATGCTAACTCTAGCTGTGAGGCCAGAACTTACAGGGTCAAGTGCTGCACCCTCTCAATGATCACATTTGGTACACTGTGTAAGAACCTGAAAGTCCTGAGATCAGCCTAAGCTGGCCCAAGTGATCAATATATTGATAGTATAAGTGCAAGGATCTGATGTCCTCGGTTTTATCTGCATCCTACTTCCCAGAAGACAGAGGCATCAGGTGGAAGAGGGTTCCCCTGTGCCACTGATCAATCAAAAGCTGGGATTATTCTCCTTGTTCAGAAGAGTTCAGAGACATTTTTTAGTGCTTCAATCTTCAGTCTTTTTAAATGCAGAATCATAATGTCTTTCATTAGCTGCTGATTACCAGGAGCTTTGTGCTGAAACACTGCTTCCTTTCAATCTAGAACTCTTTCCTCCCTGAAGACGCTGTTCTAATCGCATCTTGTTTTAGTGGAGCAAAAGTATTTAAGATTGAGGAGCTGTTATTGAGACAGTCTGGCAGAAACAGTGAAAAAGTGCCAAATATTCTTTGGTTCCTCCTTCTCACATGAAAGATTTTCTTATTTGTCATTTATCATTGTAGACTGAATATCTTTAAAGCACAATATGAACTGAAGAAGGCTCTCCATATATTGGATACTGCTGAATAAAGTCTTGTTTAATAAATCGCAGCAAATGAATACAATAAAAAGTAGAGGCCCGAAAGCTAATTTGGGCCCCCGAACAGCTTCATCTGACCATACATAGCATGAATAGAAAATAAGAATGGAACCTATTTTGAATGCTAGTGCAGTGGTTTCTTGAGTAGCTTCCAGCAGGGTTCTCAGGCGTCCTGGTTCATTATTATTTCACTGACTAGAAGTTATCCCAATGAGACATATATATTTCACAGTCAAAACAGTTTATCTGTGAATTTACAGGATAACCCATTATGGAATACATAAATCTAATCAGACATGGATCCCTGAGACTACATCCTATTGAGTACGGGTCTGCAGCCTGAGTATCAATGTGGAAGTCCTTCCATACTCTATGCAAAGTCAGACAGTTACTGTGTCCACCAGAAACACAGGAACCCTGTTGGTGCAAATGTACCACGCACCAAGGTGATGCAAATAAAGGTTCTGCAAGTCACCACAATGAAGAACTTTGTCAAAATATTGACAAATCTTCTCATTAGAATGACTAAAAATCCTTTTTTGGTGGAAATGGGCTCCCATACTTATCAGATAGCAGTTGTAATGGAGAGTCTCATTAATGTGAGGAGTATTTAAAACACATAGTTCATGATGTCATCTCAGTGGCCAATCACACACATTGAATTGTAGTAGCTCTGGATGCTAATGAAGCCCTGAAAACGCTCTGTGTGCTAATTTTCGTTGACGTCCGACAACTGCCCCGACAATAGTCTTTGTGCTCTGTATGCAGTGTGTGTGTGTGAGTGGTGTGAGTGTGTGAGTGGTGTGTGTAGAGGGTGATAACACAGAAGAGGCCCAGGTACGTCATCAGGTACTTCTAAGTGGATCAAGCAGCAGACGTGTGGCTGCGGTAGAGGTGTGTGTTTGTGTCCTTTTCATCATTATTTTTCACGGAAAGCATATTTCCTGTTTCCCGGACCACTTGCTGTTTGTCTAACCTGCAGACCTCTGTCACCACAGCTGTGTGTAGCTGCACGGAAGCACGGACTGAAGGAATGTTTTAATACAGTGTATTCATGGTTGTGGTATCAGCTGGTTAGCTATCACCTCCCTGTTCAGAACTCCAGGCAGCAGCACATACCAAATTGGTGTGCATGTGAATAGCAGCAGCTTTTAACACATTCACATCAAATGAACAGTTTCCCTCTGACAGGTGTTGAGCTGCATCTTTCTGGAAGGGAGCCGCTAAATTGTTGTTTGAAGACAACTTCAGCCTTCCCCTCCTCTGGCTTGACAGCTCCTCCAATTACAGCTCTCCAGGCCCAGTGTGTTGTGTTTGCAAATACAGTAGATCGCAGCTCATCAAAGCCGGGTCAGGGAGAGCGGAAAGACGCGGCGGCATGTCGGAATTCTCAAGACCGCTTCACCGTTTTGACTGAAATCAGATGAGAGGCTTGTTTTTTGATCCTACAGCAACTTGCAAGTGATCTAATTAGTGTCTGCTAGCTAACCTGAGGTAACAAAGAGCAGAAGTTTGCTTGGAGAAATGAGCAGTGGAAGGAAGGAATACAATATATGAACTCGCTCAGGAGCTTTGCCGAGGCAGTCCCCGGTTCAAAGGCTGTCTTCACAGAAATGAAATAGCTTTATTTGGTCTGCTACAGCAACGCATCTGCTCTGAAAAGGACCACTCCTGTCTGCTCAGGAACCAAAAGAGAAATGTATATTTTTGGTTTCATGATAGCGATAATTAGACGGAGGGGAGGGGAACATTTCAAAGCGTTAACGTCCAGGGTGGGAGGGATGGGCCACAATTTCTCCCACTCACCTCGGGGTCCCGGAGGCGAGATTGCAGCCAATCACCTTCTCAGCAGAGCCAGTGATGCGCTGCAGTCTGCCCTCGTCCTTGGCAGCGGCAGCAGCGCACCAGATGGTGACGGAGGAGACGGAGATGGACAACTTCTGACACATTAGCACCTTGTAAAATAGTTAGCAAACAGTTGCTTATTTACACATCCAGTAGAGCAATGTTACCATTCATTTGCACTCCAGTATGCACTTTGGTGTCCTTCAACTCGGAAGTTTTTCAGGAAAGCAGAATCCAAATGTCCGTGGGAAATATTTCCACTGTCCCCCTGTTCCCCTCGTACCGGTATGCTCAGTGGGTTCAAAACAATGGTCGCTCAGCCATTAAAGCAGAAAGGGCACTACTTCCACGGAACCTTAGAGCTGAGAAAGTGCCAAGAAGCTCAGCTTGTTTTGGAACATGCTGAATATCTGGATCAATAGTGGAGAAGTACAGTATTATTTTGACTTTTTCAGCTTTCTTTTTTTTTAACTGTGGGTCTCCATTTTAGATGTGACTCAAAACTGATTGCAGCTGCCACCCTGCACAAAGTAAAACAAACGCCTCTCAAGCCTACAGGTGGTGAGAATCTGTTACTCAAAATATAGATTCTCTGCAGCATGCTCCTTTAAAGCCTTCACATGTTTATGTGATCAGTTACTGTCAACACCTTTATGTTTGAAATTCACACCGCAGGCGTTAAGTGAAAGAACAAGCTTAAGAGAATAAGTGAGAATAAAAAAAAATATTTTAAGTGGGTTTGTTAGATAGTCTCATGTGGAAAAAGATTGGTTCACCTAAAATCACACATGGATTCATCTGTGGATCATTTTCTCATTTATTTGATGGTTTTTTTGGTCATTAAAATTTCAGAAAATGGTGAAAAAGGTTTCCCGAAGCCCAAGGTGACGTCTTCAACCCAAAGATATTCAGTTTACTGTCAGAGAGGAGTCAAAAAAGCAGAAGATATTCACATTGGAGAAGCTAGAATCAGAGAAAATAGTTGCTGATTAATTTAATAGTTGACAACTGGTCATCACTGCAGCTCTTACAAGCACAGATGAGCTTGGCATTCAGTGTAACACCACTGACCCATGTAAGGGATGACTGAATAGGAAGAACGTTTAGCCTCTTGACCCACATATTTACCTACATCTTGTCTCTCAGCCTGTAGAAAGGGTGTCTTGTTTGTGTGGTGTGAAGTGCTCCTCATCATCAGGCTTTGTCCGCTTTAACTGGTGGTGAAAGGGGCAGCAGGAGCCGGACAGAGGTGTAAATGTGAAGGGTATATGCTGGCTAAAAGTAGCCTGAGACAGAGTATACACTCCCCTACAAACTAATCACGGCTACCGTTAATTGTGTTTGCTGGTGTTTGTCTTCAGAACGGTTGGATGATATAACGGTGCAAAGACAAATGGTTAAGTATGTTTCAATTTCATTCCTTTTTGGATTACGATTCACTTTCACTGGGTTGGATTGGACGGGACTTGCTGCTGTGATAAAACGTATCATGAAAGAGACTGTGTTTCAGAGAGAGCTTTTATTACTGTGCTCTAGATGGGTTGGCTGGGGTTTTTTAACATGTTTTCTGGCCCACTTTTTATCTCCACTGTATTCCTCTGTGTTGCTCTGGAAAACACAACATATTTTGCCATCAATGAGAGTTGTACTGGTAATCCTTTTTATACGTGATTTGTTCATTCCCCCTGGCTTGTATTCCTAATTCTAGTGGTTGTCTTTCAATCAGTTTTCTTACTGTTTGGAAGCCTTAACCTGACAGAGCTGCTTCTGTGCTTTTGTGAGGCCTTTGGTCAGGCTGAGTTAGTAACAAGGCTTTAAGCCCTGAGGACAATAGACCATCACATAAACTCTTCAGCGGCCGTGGCCTTGTGCAGAATGTACTATTCTGTTAGATAATGTACTGTACAGTGTACTCCTCTTTTAGCCACCACCCACCACCCAGGCTGCCTCCGCTCATCTTCAAATCCATCCATCCATTTTCTATACCCACTGATTATGTTGAGGGTCGCAGCGGGCCGGAGGTTATCCCAGCGTGTATTGGCTGAGAGGTGGTCGACACCTTGGACCAGTGGCCAGGGAGCAGTACATTTCTTAAAGATACAATCTGTGGCGTCGTTTGCCACAGATCCATTTGGAATGTGTGAATAGCGAGCAGCCATGGAGGATCCTATGGGCAGTGGTTTATTGGTGCTTCATTTTCTACTGCTGATTGGCTCCTCAAACTTGGGAACTTGTAAATCGTGGTTGATGAAGATGAGAGCAGGAGATGCTATTTTAGACTTCGTGGTGGTGTTGGTGTGAAAGTACAATACACGCTGTCTTCACATCAGTCCTGTTTGTCATCACTGACACAATGTCAGCTCCACAGGAGGGCAGCAGTTTTGTCACATTCACTCCCTGGACTGACATATCTGTATAAATCTGTGTGGCAAGGCTGCTGTAAGTCAGATGAGTGTGTTGCACTGCCATATATATAATGCCATATGTAACTGAACTCACTCATTTTTTTTGTTCAGCAAGATAATCTTCACAAATGAACACCACTTATATGATTTTTGAAGCGTACAATCAATCGGCAGAAGTAAAAAGCTAACGGTCACATGACTTAGATGTCACAAGCACTGAACTGTAGGTGTTCGGCATGCTGAAAATGAATGCCACAACCACAACCTCTGTGGTCTCATTTAGCCACTAAATGAACCAAACGTGAAAATCTCTTCAACTTGTGTTACCCACAGACCTTATTTCAGGCAAGGAACCAAAAACACATTCCAAATTGAATTTGAGGTGAGGGAGCTGGAGGTAAAGAAATGCACCTCCTAGTAAAACATTGAGCACCAACTCAAAGTGCAGCCTCCACAGTGAGCCCCTCTCTGGAAGAATAAAAGCTGACCATTAGAACCTTTGTGAAGATAGCGTTTACTACACGACTGTTGTATGAGTGTGCATTAGCCGGGTGTATCTAATAAACTGGGCTCAGGGTTTAAAGGTCAGTTTGTGAATGGAGACGATGACCTCCTGCCATATTTATCAGAGGGTTTGGAGTCTGAGTGGTCACCAGAGTGTTTAATATTGGTCACTTTTGGATCTGACACAGAAACAAGTGGCCTGGAACATAAATATTTGATAGTGGTTTCTGGAACACGTCGACTTTTCTCACTGGACTCCTGAACTGCTTCCAAATTGGATCCAGTCCTTGTAAAAGAGATTAAGATAAGAGGAAACTCCGCTGATCCCCACAGTGAGAAGGAGGATGTAATGTATAGAAAGAGACAGCTGTGTGCTCTTACCAAAGCAAGGACATTAAAGTGGATTACTGGACCACATCTTAGATGTTCATCTTGACTGGAGGCTCCCTTTAAAGCGAGCCTGCTGCTGTCTGTATGTGTTTTACACTCTCTTAACCATATCCTCTCCCCTTAACACTCCCATGTAAACACACACAGTGCTTTACAACGCTAGATGTTTGCTCATTTGCATAGTAATGGCCTGTTACATTCCAAAGGAGAGTGACAAAAGCATTGTATGTGTGTGTGTGTTCCTGCTGTTTCTTGGCTCTGTGGCAGCCATAAAACAGGAGTTCTCATGATAAAATGTCCTTGTGAATGAAAGGACTGCAAACACAGCGCCACTACAGACCTTCGTAAACACAGTTGCACACAATAAGAAAACACAGTGCTTAAAAAACAGGCTTTTACACCACAGAGTTGAGTTCTACTGTGGCAGTGTGACTTCTGCGTTTGCTTTCTTTAAAAAAAAAACCTTTGTTCCTTGTGATCATTTTTGTTTTTATTATTGTGTCCCTGCACTCCAGTTCAGAGTTAAGTTTGGGAACTTCAGCAGTGAGCTGGGAGGAACATTTTATTTATTCAGGGTAGCCGTAACAAAATCAGCAAGCGCGTCTTTAATGATCCCTGCAAGAGATGGTTCTTACCGCTACCGTGGGACCAGAGCAAGGAAAAGCTAAGATAAAAATAAGAATAGGGGTTATATAAACATTATGTAAACATAAGCAACAACTGCAACAGCAGAGCTTGAAAGGTGGAATGGGAAACTATCTTGAATGGCACGTAGGAAATGTGATACCTGGTTATTAGGAGAATCCCTCTGAAAACTATACTCTTGGGTTTTTTTCAGCTGTTACAAAAACCCATGTTAATGATATGTTGATATTAGTGTGTCACAGACGTATTATGTACAAATGTTAGTCAATATTAGGACTGCACAATTAATCGAAATACTATTAAAATCGCAAATTGCACAAGCTGCAGTGTTTTGATGAAGGTCAAATATGTGATAAACAGCATTATAATGAAGTCCTGTAGTTCTGCAGAGTTGCCCTGGTCTACAAATATTACATACATAAATAAATAAAATAAACATGTTTGTTTGCTATAGAGCCTCCAAAAATTGCACATCATGATTTAAATATTATTTTCTGTGAAAATTCAATATGTGGTACAAAAATAATCATTCCCACATCAGCATGAATCTGTCAAAAATAATTGCAATAGGATGTTTTTACCATATCATGCAACCCTAGTCAGTATCAAACTACAATTACAACACAGAATTTCTGTGCCGCCCACTAGATGGTCACAAATGTTTCAAATGAATGAATGAAAACAACAAATCCAAGATCCAAGAAAGATAGTTGATTGTTGATTCTCATTCTCAAGGAATGCAGCACTATTATCTGTCTCCAGTACTACTGTCAGGACATTTCCTGTAGGGATCCTTGGCATAATGTTGTCAGACACTTAGGGCCCGTCCACACGAGTACGTTTTTGTCGATTCTGCATAAAAACTTTATCGTATCGGCCTCGCGTGTGAAAGCGGTATTTTTTGAGAACGGGTCCCAGAGTGGGAAAATCCTAAAATGCCGGATAGCCCGGAGTCGTCTGGACGGCGAATTTGGACTTTTTCAGAAACGACGACGTATTAGCCCCGCCTCTTGTAGAAGAGTTTTGGTGAGTTGTATTTAGTTTCTATCCAGTTTGAAGCATGATTATGTGCTTGGTAAAATGACTGATTTTGGAGTCTGGTGGGCTGTAGCGGCCTGCGATTTGGTCTGAGAGGCTGTGCTCTAATGCGACATCTAGTGGCAAGTGAATTTCATCTTGTGTCTGCAAGCATTTAGCAGATCTTTATGTAAATCTCAGCTTACTGCCACTAGTTGAGGCCAGGTAGATACTACCTAGATTTGGTCTGACCACTGGTCTGGGACATTTTGGAGTAAACCTTATTTTTTGTTTTGTTTTGAACTGTTGGTCAGGTAAAACAAGCAGCTCCAGGATGCCACTCAGCCAGAGAAACCACGTCGGTCATGTCCTCACTGAAGTCATGTGTCTGGGAATTTGGGGATTTGAAGAATCGTTTAAAGCTGATTCTTGGATTTCTTAATTAATTAGACTTAATACCTAAAATGAAATGAAGGGAGGTTAATCATTGATTAATGGAAATACATTAACAGATTAATTGATGGTTGCAGCTCTAGTGAAATCCAAACATGCTCCTTCCTCTGTCCAGAGAAAGTGTCTTCCACCCCTGCCGAAGGAAGACACCGTGACGTCACCTTACAGGATTTCAGGTCAATGATTTTCCAAACTGTCCCCTGCTGTGTTCTGGGTCTGCTGGTGGCTGATAAAAGCTGTTCATGTGGTGTCAGGTCTCTCATCTTCCTCAGTCCCGCTGACCCCCCCTCTGCTCCCCAAGCCCTCTCTGTGGTTACATAACATTGTAAATCCTAAAGTACCATCTGGTACCAACAACACTATCCATCACTAATTGTTGCTGATGCACATGGCAACAATAATCAGAGCCCACACAAACACACACACACTCATATGGATCCTTACGTATAAACTACAAATACAGACTGGGAAAATTGAGCACAAATAAAACTGGTGTAAAACTGAGTCACAAATGGACAGCAAAACAAACACACACACACACACACACACACACACACACACTTCAACATCTTTTATCTCCCCTTTGTTACGATTAAAGCAGCTCAGGTTGCATGGGGGATTAGGCTGGTTGGGTCTTGGCAATTGCTGGGAATGGGTCACCCGATGAGTGTGTGTGTGTGTCTCGGGGTCAAGCATGGGGGGCAGGGATTACATGACCTGCGATGTACATGTCCCGTTGTGTGCTTTGTTGGGTCCCGTGAACCTCTACTAAAAGCCTGCTTGTAAATGTCCTCAGTGTAATGCACAAGAGCTTTAGATTACATGTTTATGTCCCATTCACATCAAAGCCAACATTGTAATATCCATTTACTCTGCATTGTCCAAACTGCTACACTATACACTACATATGGGCTCAGAGGCAGAGCGGGTCGTCCCCCAATCAGAAGGTTGTTGGTTCGATCCCCGGCTCCTCCTGTCACATGTCGAAGTATCCTTGAGCAAGATACTGAATCCCCAAATTGCTCCCGAATGCGCATCAGTGTGTGAATGTGTATGAATGAGTTAGTTTCTGTTCAATGGGCTTTGCCATCACTGAGTGAATGTGTGTGAAAGGGTGAATGTGGCACGTAGTGTAAAACGCTGTGAGTGGTTGGAAGACTAGAAAGGCGCTATACAAGTACAGGTCCATTACCATATGTAGGTCATTTTGACATGACATATAATGTCATGCTGTTTGAGTAGAGACACTAAACACAAACAGTGCTAAATAAAGTCAGGTCCATACACTTCCTAATGGCCATAGTATGAGTGAGGTATCAGTGCCAGTTGACTGATTCCGGTCACTAACCCTGCTGTCACATTGTGGGCGACCCCATCAACAAGTTCATTGATTCCCCTAAAACACTGAATGACCTCAAAATCTGACCTTCATGGTGATGTGGTTTTGTTGGACAGCTACCAAAAGTTGTATTTGAATGACTCTGACGTGTCAGACAGTGGTGGAAAGTAAGTACTACATTATATAGACTTATGTTCATTTATTTCAGACGTACCCTAACCATCAACCCCAAAATATGCTTTTTTCTAATTTGGGACACTTATATTGTAAGTACCTTGTAGTTACAACGTACTCCATTTTCAGTTTCCACTATTTCCACTCCACTACATTTCAGTTAACTTACTCAAGGTTAAAAACATTCTTGATTAAGCAGCTTTTACTAGTAATTTTAAGTGATTCGTTTTCAAATTTTTATTTGTACTATGAAAACAGAAAACCTAGTTAAACAAATTCTAGCAAAAGCTGCTTAATAAAGAAGTAAGAGTAAAATTTTCAGTGTATAATATAGTGATGTTTGGCAGCCAGAAACCTTCAGAGTTTGGAGCATCCACCACAAACACAGGCACACACACAATATTGAAGAACTGTGTACTGTGGGAGAAGTCAGGGTGCTACATGAAGAGCTTCACAGACAGGAATGTATGCACAGTATGCACCTTCAATAAATAGTGAGCATGTATTCAGCACAATTACAATGGTTTTAAAGCAATTTCTACACACAGTTCTATTATTTATCCTGTCCTAGTTATCCTCTTGTAAAATAAAATACATTCTCTGGCCTCTCAAATGCCAGACTCACCATCCTTGATTTTAACACAGGATTCAGAGTAGTCATAGTATTTCTACTTGTACAAAATAAACCCATTCGTTCAAATAAATATTTCAGTAAAGAATCTGTGACAGCAGTCAAAGTGAAAATGTATCCCCAACCATATCATAAAAAGTCAGTGAATACAAATTAGAAGTATTCCATTGAGATTGTCTATGGCTCTGTGTGCTTTGATGCTCTAATGATACAATGCTCTGGTTGGAGTTTCAGTACTGAGAACAATGGGACTATTTTCTCCTAGTCTCCACTCTCAGCAACATCAAATAGACAAAGCCAGTTTCATGTGCTTCTTTGTAACTTTTTATGTGATGTTGTCTTTTTAGGTACGTTTTAATGTAATCTACCCACAAATAAAACACTCTTAACCCCCAGAAAAAAAGCAACACTGGTTGTTTCTGAGATGTCAAGTCAAATCAAGTATCTTCATAGGTCAGAAATGTTCAATTGACCACCATCAGCCCAGCAACCAGTGATTGTCGATATATATGCCCATGTATGTGTGCTCCCTCTCTATAGCTTCAGCTGGAAGACAAGAGGCCAGTGGCTACATGGCACAAGCTCTCTGAGTTTCCATAAGCAAAATAAACTCACAAAAATGTCAAGGAAGTAAATATTTAACATTTTTATACATCAATTATTATATTAACACCTATTTTTCTCATTAAGCAGAAAAATACAGCTGTAAATCTAATAATTTCAAGTTTCTCTTTTTTATGAAAACTCACAAAGACTTTCCTGGTTAGTCTGTCCACTGTTCCAACAATCACCCATTCTGGTGTTAAAACCAAGTTGTTGTTAAACCATGTGTAAATCAGTTACATGTTGCTGCCTCTTCTGATGCCCAACCTCCCTCTCATGCTTCGCCCGCCAAAATAAACTCTTAATTTTACCCAGTTGGATGTGAAACAATAAAAACAAAACACAAAGAGGGAATTTCATACAAAAATATAGTAACCTTGGAAAATACCTGCTTAACAATGAGTGCTTCATATAAAACAGCAACAAGTTTAGTTCGGTTGAGGTGAACAAGGTACATTTATTTGCTTATCTCAACCCTTCTTGTACTGCCTCTTTGGCAAAGAAAAAACAGTATGAAGGAGACACACTCTGGGCGAGAACATTTTATTTCTGCCAGTTTCGTGGACCCATTATATTATTTTCGTGTGAAACCTCTTTGTTGTCACAAAACGTGATGAGACCACGCTACTCAAAATAATGTGGACCCAGGAGAGTTAGAGGTCTTTTCTTCAGGACTTTTGTGCTGCCCTGCACAGCTTATTAAACCTACTATTCTTTAAAGAAAGAACTGATGTGTTGAGTTCTGTCTTTGTTGTATTTGGAAGCATCAGAGAGCTGGGTGATGATAAGAGTCTTGATCACAGCAGGAGTGTCGAGAACAGAGTCAGGACGCTGTGTGATGTGATGTGGGCTGCACGCCGTCTACACACTGGCTGCCCTTCATACACAGAGATCATTGCTCCTTTGTGTGTGTTTGTGTGTGCAATATGTGTGTATATTGATGTGTTATTATTATTGATCTCTGCTTTGTAACAATTACAGCTTTTCAGTATGAAATCAAGTTGTGTGTCATGTAAAACAGTAGCTGTAAAAATACACCAGGGAAGTATGCCCAAACTCACATTCAGCAGTCGGCATGAGAAAACAGCTTTGCTATAGCTCTGTGGCTCTGTGTCCATGAGAGACACAATCAATAACAATCAATATTGCCATGAATAAATCAGTAAACGGCATGTAGCATCTCCCCTTTACCTTGCCTGGGCAGTACTGGCTCACTTCTAATGGGGCTTTAATGTGATGTGCCCTCTGGCAGCTATTTTTGAGGTCATCACTTCATGAGCAAGGGTAATTGTCAACAGCTGATAGCAACTTTTGACTTTGCCATCTCAACCAAACTGACAAAGTTTCTACTGTGGTTGTGCCATTACTAATCAATTTAGTGTTTCTATAATGATGTTATCTTCCTCCATGACTGCTCATCTCTTTATCTCCAGCCAAAGACTGGTTGTGTCTTTATGTCCTCCACCTAAACCCTGAGCGACCTTAATATTTGACTGTATGTCGCTTTTATCATTTAACCGTCTTCAGAATGCCATTTCAACATAGACAGGGCTAGCACATAGCATATCTAAGTACAGGAATGGAGGAAGTTGACCTAGGTTCAAAAAGGAGGGCATTTAGGAAGGGTGAATTGGACCTGATAACTTTGTCACTGCAGTTGATCAGTTTATTGTGGTATTTTTATGCTCAAATATCAAACCTACAGTCAACAATCTTGGTTGGTCTTTGACCAGCATTTGACCTTTGACCATCAGGTTACTGAGCATGTCCAGTTCTGTTTTCTTCAGCTAAGAAATATGGAAAAAATCTGATGTTTCTCATCTTCCACAGATCTCAAACTATTAAATCACCCTTTCATTTTCTCCCCTCTGGATTATTGTAATTTCCTCTACACGTGTCTCAAAAGATGATTGGCACAGTGCTGACTCAGTGTTAACATAGCAGCTATGTTGTGTCTGTCTGAAGTCCAAAGCATAGTAAGGAGCACTGCATGGCTTTTTATCCACAGTCCTCAGATTTCAACTACTGTGGATACACTTTGGAGTAGTGCTGAAATATTACACAATAATACATGACAAGAAATAACATGAATAAGAAATGCAGGCGGACACGCTGCCGAATTCTAGTGAACAGCTCACATATCTGACCATGAATAAATACAACTACGGAGCAGTGTGGCGCTGTTGGTCAGTCAGTCCGTTTGCTGGTCAGTCAGCTGCTACCACTCTCTCTGTACTACAAGGATTGCATGAATTTCCATGACATTTGCTACAAACATTCATGGTATCAGCCGGGATGAATCCCCTGAATTTTCACCTAGCGCCTCGCTAGCATGAC
Source organism: Morone chrysops (assembly GCA_019097615.1). Taxonomy (NCBI): domain Eukaryota; kingdom Metazoa; phylum Chordata; class Actinopteri; family Moronidae; genus Morone; species Morone chrysops. Next base: position 2,145,376 of record JAGRRF010012898.1, read on the forward strand.
TGTAAACCCTCAGGGGATTAGAAGTGCTTGTCAGATTGTTGAGCAGTATCTGAAACCACCTCCAAAACCAGCGCTCCGACAGTCATACCCACTTGGCCAGGTATGCAGAGGCGTGAAAATCAGCAGGGTTTGAACTTTTCTTTTCTTTACATAGCTACTTCCCCACTTTTGTACAGAAACACCATAAATGCTTTCAAGGACCGATTGTCCATAACTGAATGTCGTTATTTCCATTTGAAAAATCACCGTGTGGCCATTTGGAACAGATGTATTGCACGCAGTCAGAGGGCACTGCATATAAATGACTCTGTTTTCAAGGAATCCAAAATCTTTTGGACCACAAAGTTTCCAGCTAGTTCTCCAGTGTGGACCCCATGGTAAATGAGACACAACTGCAAAGTCTTTTCTAGGGTTGGGCAATACGATGATATATACCATATACTGAAAAAAGTAGTGGTTCTTGGGCTGTTCTTTAGGCGTTGTTCAGCCGTTCTTTAGCAGTTATTTGTGTTTGTTGATATGCCACTGCTGCCGTACAAAGAACCAATTGAGCTCCTGTATGGTTCTTTATAGGTTCTCTACTGTTTTTAGCTTAGTTGGAGAAAACAATACAAAAAATAACTTGCAGCATATTTCCTGAGAATAACACATTAAAGCAGTAGTTCCCACCTGTGTCTAAGAAAATATTCCAGGCCCCACAAAGGACACCTGCCTTAGTCCAGCTTATTCTTTTATTCTTAAACCAGCATTTGCATCGTCATAAAATAATTACAAAGCAGAAATGATTCTTTACTCTCTTACAACCCCATTCATAGACAACATTTGAGAGTAGATGTGACATCTACAGGACGTTATCACTGACTTTGAATAGAAGTTGACAATCATTGATGTAGGATTAAATGAAAGCAGGTCTGGCTTGTATACAGCAGGTTATATCAACCTGAAGTCGCTGACACAATATAATACCTTCAGAGATTTCACTATAGCGTTTACACCTTTGTAGCCTACGCAGCTTTAAGGCCTGGGTGCCCAAACACCGGTTTTCTGAAACATAATGGTGGGTCATGTGGAAAATTCAAACACCTATTGTACTGTATTGTTCAGATGTAAAAAGGTACTAAGATCCCAAGTTCCCTTAATTGACTTCCTGTGCCAGTGTCACTGAGTATGAAAGATATTTAGGAGTCCTTATTTAAAAAGCATTTTTACCTAAAACAGTGGTTTTATATTAAACCTTTTTTTCTGGTGGGCCAAATCCAACCTTATAGTGGTCCAGGGGTCCCACTTTGGGCAGCCTGCTTTAGGAGACCAATATGGGTATTCATGAATATCAGTCACGTGACCTTTTACGCCATCCGCTCTTTTCCCAGCTCACTAGCGCCATCTTGAGTACCTACCGAGTACCGGCATAGAC
>JAGRRF010012898.1:2146935-2177815 GCA_019097615.1 Morone chrysops
CGCTACTTTAAAAAAATATCATCATTAGGCTGCCAACGTTACAGTGTAAACAGATTAGCTAACCACTTGCTAATGTCACCAGTCTTAGGAGCACTTGAATAATATCTGTGAGATATGTGATAAATAACGTTACAGGACGGAGAGCAGAGGGAAGACTATGGCATTAACTCATTTACACTAAAACCATTAAAAGCACACACACACAAAAAGAGATGGTGGTATTTTCGGGCTGTAATCTTAAACTGGTTCTAAGCTTGAACAAATATCCTCAGCTAACGTTACTGACTGATGTGATGTCTCTACCAGATATTGTAACACGTTTTTATTAAACGATAAACTGACATTTGACGCTAGACTCATGCTGTTAGACACAGTATATAAACCAATTCTCACTGATTGCTTAATTAATACTGTTTGGAAAGATTTGTATGTTATCATCTTTAATTAAATTTGGTGATTAGCGACAGCGAGCAGCTAGCGTTAGCTCGCTAACAATATATTTACATCCAGTCACCACAGGCAGAATGAGCAGTGCACAGACGAGTGTTTGCAGTTGGTGTCCAACGGTGTCACCACCCTGCTCGCTCCCGGCAGCTGATGTGTGGCTGTCAGAAAGCCTGACACCGCTGCGCTTCATTCAACCACATTGTAGTAACGCAAGTAACACGCCACTTTACATTCTCAGTAACGGTAACGGCGCTGCAACGATGGGAAAAGTAATTCATTAGATTACTCCGTTACTGAAAAAAAAGCCATTAGTAACGCTGTTATACTTAAACGGCGTTACTCCCAACACTGTTTGCAACAGACTTAGCCATCTCGCCGAATCAGGTACTCAACATGGTGGCAGACAAGTTAGAATGTGAGTGACGTCAGGTGATATTCATGAATAGCTGCAATCACTAAGCAGAAATGCTTTGAGGCAAAACCTGACTTTTTTTAAGGATTTTTACATCAATGCAATAAATCAGTTTCATCTATGAATAGGCATGGGACGATATAGACGAATTTTCATGTCACAATTATCTCGGTCAAAATAATGACCATATTATCACAATAATCATGAAAATATAATTCACACTTTTAAAATGGCACTGGACTCACTTTACCTTACATTTTGTTAAGAAACATATATTCATGCATTACAGATAGACGCCTCATCTCCCTGTATTTCATTTTGGGATCTATACTATTTCCACACATCCTGTTGAACTTCTTTGTGAGGGATACAACGATCAAGCTGAGCCTTCAGCCATGGTGACAGGATTAGGATTTTGGAATGACTGGAAAGATGTGGGCTCCCCCTTGTCCCCTTGTTCAACATAAATCAGGAAATCAGTATAGAACTGTATGCTGGAGAGCTGGACACATTTTTCATGTCAAGACAGGATATTCAAGATAGTTGCGTATCGCAAAAAAAACCACTCTTCCATATATTGTTGATTTTTCATTATCGGGATATGTTTTTTTATTGTGATATGTGAAAATACTACTTCATTCTACCATCCCTATTTGTGATATATCTGGATCTGATGCATGGTTAATCTTTCCAACACAAATATCTCAATTACTTGCTTGATTTACTATATCATGATATCGATATTGTACTTAAAATTGCATATATGTGATGGATAATATGCCTCTATTGTCAGTTCCAGCACAGGAGAAACAAATGCTCCTCTCAATACTAACCGCAGTAGTCATATTATAATCAAAGGTCTGAATTTGAATTGAATGAATGTGAAAACTCTGACTGAAAGCAGAAAGATGTTTCCATGCCAGTCTGAGAGTGATGTGGGTTTCTCACAATCATAACCCAGTTGTGATGTTTACATACACCAAACCAAAAACTGGGTTACTGCCTAGCTGGCTGCTCTGCGTGTTTCCCTCAGAATGAATATCTGACAGCACGGCTGACTGACTGGCGGGTCATTAAGTAGATTAGGAATACATACATGTTTTGACCGTGAGCAGCTAACTGACCTTCTGACTGTTGAGTAGCCAAATTACACGCTGTCTGCTCTATATTAAAGGGAATGATTCATGGCTGGTGTCATGTGGATCACATAAAAGTTGACGAAAAAAGTTCACTCTTTAAAAACTTGTAGTCAAGTGTCTAAAGTCAAGGTGCAGCTCCTGCACCTCGTTTATGGTTTATTCATAATGAGACTTCACACTCCCAAGGACCAGGGACTGGACTATCTGACGGCTCTGTGTGTGTGTCAGCGCGTATGTGTATATGTGTGTGTGTGAGGGAGAGACAGCAAGAGTGTGTGAGTTAAAACTGGACAGGCGGTGTGGATGCTGTTGGCTGCCTTCAGATGGCTGGTCTATTCTGATGGAAAGGGGTGGCTGGGTCTGTGCCTGTCTCTCTCTCTCTCTCTCTCTCTGTCTGTCTCTCTCTCTCTCTCTCTCTCTCTCTCTCTCTCTCACACTCTCACACACACACACACACACACACACACAGAAGCTGCTCGTGGCTGACATTCTCCTTTTTTCACCTCTAATTGGTCTTCTGGGAGTTGTCAGAGGTCTCAGTGGCTGTCTGCAAGGTGGCAACACACACACACACACACACACACACAGCCATGCATCAGGAGAAGCAGGAGATGGAGGCGACAGAGGAGGAGAGGAGCTGTGATTGTCACCTGAAGGTCATGACCATTAATCACTGTTTGTAAAGACAAAGGAGGGGAGAGTGGAGAGGAAATATCACGTTGGCCTGTGCTGCTGTTCTAAACTGGGTGACACTGTTGTATGGCTGCTTTAATAACAGTCTCACCACAGTTTTGGGCATATCAGCTCATACAGGCCACCTAGTTACATGCCTGTTTAGCTGAAAAGGCCACAGAATTCTAGCTGCATTGTGTTTGCTGCAGCCTGTGGAGCCTTTTGTGCGATGTGTGGAGCTGTCCTGCAGCTGGCTATAGTCTCAACGTAACATCATTGAAAAGCCTGTTTCTGCGCTCTACTTGAACTGGAGCTAATCATGCGGACGCTGTTGTATTTTTCTGCGTGCCTCCATGTTGTGGAAAGGCCCATTAGGCATTTGTCTCGGACAGATGTCATTTAAAGTAGGTTGTAGAATTGGGATTGACAGTTCTCTCTTTCACTCAGACTGCTCCACGTCCTACACCAGATTAGACAAACGCATCCCTCGCTTGGTTGCCTTGGCCGGCAAAATGGAGCACTTGTTCTGGAATCCTAAGATCTCTCCCTTAACCATTCATGTAGTATAGCAGGTAGTCTGACACAATCAGCATTTGAATACACTTAGGTAGAACGAAGGCCTTAACCAGAGGTTACCAACCTTTTTTGGCGATGGACCCCAGTTTTAGGCCCACATACTAACTTAAGCCATGCTTGAAAAAAAAACAGCATGTTCTCATTCCCAGCTTTTCAAAGGATGCCACTTCAAAATATGACCCCTCTCGTGCCATCTCTGGACGGTCAAGTTAGCAATAATAAATATGTAACATCTGGTTAGACTTTCAACATAACCTTTTTAAATAAAGATAGAAAGATCTAAGACAAAACAAGAACAAACAACGTGCACGTTTGAGGCGCCATCTTGTATTATTCAAATCATGTAGCCTTATTTATTTAATCCTTCCTAACAACTTAAATCTGCAGTAGGTAACTTTGATAAAAGTAACGTTTTGTCATATGAGTTGAAACTTTCACTACATCCTGACAGTAGCACATGAGACAGATAATGTGTGGAAAATCAGGTTCCTCCTAGTGCTCCTAATGGGACTGACAAATCCACCGGGTAATGAAAACAACCAATTACCATTACCATTCTACATAATTCTCCACCCTTATTTTAGTGTTTTGGTGTTTACTCACTCACAAACTACTTCAATCATTTTTTATCATCTCTCCTCCACACACCTACACCTTTGTCTCACACACACAGGCTGGCCCACCCTGCCTTACCTCTTTTTCTCTTGCCTCTCTCTCCCTGGATCATACAGGCTATCCTTGGTCAGCAGTAGGTTTTATGAGTTATGAGATGTAAGTTGCACAACAGACACACTCATGTTTTGGATTTTTCTTTCATAGAGGCCGCCAATCAATCTGTTCCAAGTTAATATCTACCTGTTACAACCGGCGGTCGATCAGTCGGAGCACCCTCAGGTCAGACCTCACAGAAAGGCTCCTTTCATTCACGCAACTGTTCTGAATGTGAGATCATGTCAGCATGCAGCCTCGTGAAGGTCACAGCTCATGGTCAAGTTCAACATAATTTAAGCCAAGCATTATTTAACACGCTTTTTTTTCTTATCGAAATGAAACTTTTAAAAACCTAATATTTACTCATTAAACCACCCCAACCCTGTGCCCTTGGCCAGAAAGACGGCCTGAACACTGTCGTGACTAATGACTGTAGTATCAGTCTGCCTGCATTTGTACAGTTAAGCCCTTTGAGCAGATGGTGCTCAAGATCAACCGCTGATAGATTTAATCGACTGTCAGGAGTTCCATTAATATTTGTGCAACAGCACCCTGTCAATATGTTTAAAAGCTTCTCTGGATAAAAGAGGAAACATAGCAGAGTATTTGATATGTTCCAATCTAGTCTGATTATCACACACAATCAGTAAATGAGCACTGCTGCAGGATATAATCAGATCTTTTGGTGGAGCTGTTCCCATATCCAGCATGCAGTTTTACTTCTGTGCATTATTGTCCATGTGGAATATTTTCCACTAATTGTATAAGCATGAATACTTCACAACAAGGTCAGGCATGTCAGCTTATTTATTCAGGGAAAAGAAAAAACAACGACAGCGTGATGGGTTACCAAACTCAACAGTGCAACAGTGGTGAGGTACAATGGTTGAAATTTTCATTTTCCCTTGAAGACCTCTAACTGCTTTGTGATGGAAAAATATCTGGATAAAAGCATCTGACAGTAGTCAAGGGTTTCCTTTCAGGCGTTCCAGATGCAGGCATCTGTTGTTCAGCTGCTGAAAATACACAAATACCCTGTACACAAGAAAAACAAGATACAGGAAAGAGAAGTGTCATAGGTGGCTATCACCGGTGAATTACGTTCAGACAACAAAAAGGACTGAGTTGAAAAGGAATTCTTAGCAGATGTGATCTTCTGTGATTTTGTTGCTGGGATCTTCTTATTTTGGTGCAGGCTTGGACGTAGGCCAGTACATCAGTGCAGTGTGTAGGATTTAGTGGCATCTAGCAGTGTAATTGCAGATCACAACCCCCTCGTCTCACCCTTGCATTCCAAGCATGTAGGAGAAACTACGGTTTGTTGGCCAAAGGCCCATATCTAGTGCCTAGGGCTGGGAGCCTAACTCAAATTTAATGAAGATAGCTGTAAGTAAAACACATTTTTGATACTCAATAGTATTGAAGCATTCAGTCAGTGCCATAAAAGTATCGAAGAAGCCAGTGTTTGGTTTGTCCCTTCTGGGCTACTGTAGAAATATAGTGGTTCAACATGGTGGACGTCACGGAAGGCAACCTGCTCCCTCTGTAGATAAAAATGTCTCATTCTCAGGTTACTATACACTAGCCAGCTGAGTCAGGACTGCCAAGATGGTGACGGGCAGAGCCGACCACACACACTGCTTCACAACAGCTTTGTAATCATGCAGTGTATGGGCAGGAGTTGCGCTTCTGTAAGTTGTTACAGAATTGAGTCTATAAAGGAACCTGCCTCCTCATATGCTGTAGAAGAGCACCTGACAGTACAGAGAGAACTCTCAACATAGGTAAGAAGGAAACAGGATGTCTCACTTGTTAGCTACTTTAATTAACAGTACTGGAAAAAACTATGTGTTACCATCAGTGTTGGGTAATTGTGTCCTTTCTCCCCAAATGTCAGACTAACAAAGATTAAAATCCAGTTTTGTTTTCAAAAGGGAGGGAGGGGCCAACATTAAATGTTTTAGGGAGGTTAACTGTAATGTTACTGTAATATCCTACCTAGTAGTGAGGAGCTGCCCAACACTGGTTACAATGTAACTTTCTTATAAGCACTTCAGTTTTCAGTTAGCTCAGTTCTCTGAATACTGCGCCTGTTGTCGCTACATACGGTCCATGTACAGTATGTCTCACACATGCTTATAGATGTCATGTACAGTCACAATATCACATACTTCGTCAGACTGCATTCAGAAGATGTTAAATCTTGTTTTAAGAAGTGTTAATCAGGGTTAAACACATTGTCCCAAGCTAATAATGGAAGAAGCGAGTGAGACATCCTGTTTCCTTCTCATCTACTTTCTATAAACGCTTCATGCTAAGGTGACGAAAACACAACGATTCTTATTTTCAGGTGATTATACACCAAGGAAAACATACCTATGAATATTTTATTCCATTTCTGCCAGTAGATGTTAAATGTTACAAACTGGCCCTTAAGAGCATTTTGGTGGCTTCACACACTCAGAAATACACTAGAATAACCAGGTGACAGCTGGGGGATCCCTTTGAACTGGAAAACGTGTAGGCTCCAGCCTCGATAATGGAGCGCCGTGGCTCGTTAAAAACTGAGGGAGGGCGTCCAGTCTGAATCAATCAGTCTCCTGTGTGTTCTTCACCTGATTCAATTAAAGCCTTTTCATAAAACTTAATGACTCTAATGCAGCACAGGCAGGGAGAGGCAGAGCGACATAGGAACAAGGTAACATCAGTAACATCAATATTAACTAAACATTTTCTTTACAATGCAGAATATGAGAATCATTTCGATGTATACTTTATCAGAAAAGGGTGCACTGCTTCATGTTGTGATGGCTGAAAGCACTGTTGCATATCAGGGCTGCACCCTAGTGCTGAAAATGTGAACTGATCTGGTGGATTATCCTCCAAATCAAGCTCTGCAAGGCCAGTGCACAATGAGCACAATTAGTTGATTAGTCACTTAGTCATTTTAATCAGTGGGCTCATGATCGCGTCTGCTTTCCCTCGATGAGCAGCCTCAAAAAAGCACTTCCTTGTTGTCCAAAAAGTCTCTCTGAATCTGAAAAAATGTGACATTGATCTGGTGTGAACAAAGTGTTGCCATACCGTGTCGACACAATGAAATGGGCTACATTTGTATGGAAAGTAGCTCAGATAAAAAAGAACATTATTTCTGCTTGTTGCGGTAAGACACTGACAGAGCTCTGTGTGGGAAGATAAAAGCACATTTCCTTTCAGCTTCGTAATTGCTGTGTAAGCGTTCCTCCCAGATCCTTCAACGTGAATGCGTATGGATTTATTGATCCGGTGCAGTTTTTAAGTGCACAAAGGCAGTTTTTGGGAAGTGTGTTTTTTCAGAGGCTACAACCACTAAGTTAGTGGTCAGTCTGATTTTTGAGGGCAGTGTGTATTTGTCTCCCTGAAATGATGCATGCAGAGAGAGAGCAAGATGTGCTCGCTCTGTGTTGTTGAACATTAACATAAACCTGAACCACTGGTGTAAAGCCATTCTGTAATCCGTACAACTACAGACAAGCAGTTCACAACAGTGCTATGATGACACGTTATTTCCTGTGAACAGATCTGTACGGGTACTTGATGGCAAAGCTCTGTTCTCTTGGTGTTACATTTACATCCACGTCAGTCATGAATCACAAGGAGAGGAGGAAACCAAGAAGAGGATAAGCCTAAATTTATTTAAACGCTTTGTCATGAAGGAGAGATGAAAGAGAATGAGAGAAACATTGTGTAAATGAGGCATAAACCTTTCTGGCTGGTTGAACCGATGAGGATTAAGTCAGTAAAAATCAAGATTTGAACCTGGGCTGAATCCAAATCAAATGAAATGTATCAATGGCTTTTGAAGTAAATTAAAAAAATATACACTCATAATTTAATCATGAAGCAGTTTCTGAGTCAAAAACCACATTCCTGGTAACTCTGTTACTCTAGAACTTCCCAGAAAGCTAAGCTAAGAATATCAGATAATATTACACCTAAAACTTTGGTTTATGAACCTGTCACACAGCATATGAGGAGGCAGGTTCCTTTATAGACTCAATTCTGTAACAACTTACAGAAGCGCAACTCCTGCCCATACACTGCATGATTACAAAGCTGTTGTGAAGCAGTGTGTGTGGTCGGCTCTGCCCGTCACCATCTTGGCAGTCCTGACTCAGCTGGCTAGTGTATAGTAACCTGAGAATGAGACATTTTTATCTACAGAGGGAGCAGGTTGCCTTCCGTGACGTCCACCATGTTGAACCACTATATTTCTACAGTAGCCCAGAAGGGACAAACCAAACACTGGCTCCAGATAGATGCTTGATAGATTCGCACCCCTTCCCTTTTAACAATTTCCACTGGCATAGTAAACACAGCAGCCCATGCTGATTGATCACAGTTCTTGCAGCCTCCATGTGGCATCTCCACATTACCTGATGCGTAGTTCCATTTTTGAGGAGGCAGATGTCAGCTGCAGAGTCACAACGGCTGCTACATGCGTGTGCTTCACAGATACAAAAAAGCTGCTAAATGCCCCCCTTGGTTCCCCAGTTAGTGGCTAACTCCTGTGTGCTGATTGGTGCTGGATAGGTAGTGCGTTTATCTGAGCTTTTTAGCTGGAAGTAAGTGCTTCATAGAGCTGGGAAGAGCTGCAGAGTTGATGATAAATTTTGATGGGGTCATCACTAAGCACCCCCCATTCACTTTGACACACTTTGACTTTCACATTTGATCCATTGTCAGTAAGCAACATATCAATTAGTGCAGCTTTTCAAGACTTAATCTCAGCTAATGAAGAGATGGATGTGAAGGACAAACTGAATGAGTTTTAGTTCCTGAGACAGAAAATAGAGGCATTTAGTATTGCGTTCATCATTACAGGTAACATCAGTGAGAGTACATTCATTTGTGAACAGTTCACTCCTCTCATTGTGTAAACACTTGATGAATGCCTGTGCTATCACGTCTGGGCTAAATTAACTGTTCTAAACGTGTCTTCTATTGTTGAGTATCAGCAACTTTTGACTAAAAGTTGACTTCAATGTTATCACTTTCTCTTGTTTAAACTAAGTCTTGTGAATGCTGAATGTGCAATCAGCTACACTTATCATGTCTGCGCCTGTTATTAGTACAATCCTCCTTTACATTCATATGCATGAGGAGAAGGTGTGTGATCATTTCACTACAAGTGCACACAAGTTTGCACCTGTCTGATGCCCTTTTATTCAATTTGGACCTCAGTTTAGCCCAGCTATGTGCTCATTGCTGTTTCTCTGCTTCTTTAACAGCTCCTTTACCCAGTCAGTCAAAACCTGAAGGACTATGACTGATGGACTCATCTCCCAACTCAAGGTGATCCAGCTGGGAAGATAAAACATTTGTGACCCCTGTCTGACACCTCCTTCAGAAAAAATGAGGACTATCATTCTAGCTGTTGCATGTGTTCTCTGTCTGGGCCTGTCCCTGGATGCGTTGTCTCTGAGTGGACGGAGGATAGAGGCAGTAGACGGAGAGGGGGCCGAAGCAGCGATCAGAGGAGAGAAGTTGCTCAAGCGAGTGAGACGAGGCTGGATGTGGAACCAGTTTTTCCTGCAGGAGGAATACACAGGCAGTGACTACCAGTACATTGGCAAGGTAAGAGCTGTGCCACTGCCTCCCAGTTTCTGGTCACACTGAAATATCCAACATTGCATCACATAAATCCCCTGATTAGTTGCAAAGACTCTCATCAGTTTATTCTTCTTTGCTAAATTGCAGGCTTTATTAATATGCATTTATGCTAAGTTTATCACTCTTTACCCATTTTGCACATGACTTCTGTGCCTGCGAGCATAATGAATTAAATCAGCTCATGATCATTGCTAAACAAGTGTGCTCAAAAATCACACACCATCTACTATTCAATATAGTTTACACATGAAGATTTACACACAAAAACACACTGTTTTGAGATTATGTAACCTCACAAATGAATTCAGAAGGAAAATGTATAGGTCATAAAGCCTGCATCCATGTTAGCAGATGGGACATGGGTCAAACTTAAATGTCAAAACACATATCAATCTTGTATTATTTATCTAAATACATATGGTTTCTGTCAATTTAGGTAGTTCACACTGATGTATGTTCAAGTGTTCATTTCTCTGATAAGTTTGGTTTAAGTGTTTTGAAACTATAAAAGTGGCTTTCATGTCGGAATTGACACCTGGGCATATAGAAGGGATCTCCATACCCTGGCGCCAAACCCAACAGTGGCAGGAAGTGGAAACGCAATGTCCATCTTTTATAGGTCGATGACATATATATTACTGTGGCTAATGTTAGCTATCATTAGCAAACTTTAGGTAGATATTGCTGTGTAACTGCCATTACTGAGTCATTAATGAGACATTATGACTCTTCCCTACTTGTACCACTATTACACTATGCTTTAGCATTAGCACTGGCATAATTCTGTAACTATCACTTGCGGCCACACAAATCAATATTGTTATATTAACAGTAGGTACAGAGTGTTGTCCAGGGTGGCACTGTTTGGTTGTTTTGGTCCTGATATAGAAACTGTTTGCTAGCTGCCTAACACCAAATGGTAGAACACAAAGTTGGAAAATAATTAACTTTAAAAAGCCATATATATGCCAATCAGCCATAACATCATGAGCACTGACTGGTGAAGTGAATAACACAGATTATCTGGTTATCATACCACCTGTCAGTGGGTGGGATATATTAGGCAGCAAGTGAACATTTTGTCCTCAAAGTTGATGTTAGACGCAGGAAAAATGGGCAGTGTGAGGATTTGAGTGATTTGACAAGGGACACATTGTGATGGTTAGATGACCGGGTCATCTCCAAACCTGCAGCTCTTATGGGGTGTTCCCGGTCTGCAGAGGTCCATGCCTATCAAAAGTGCTTCAAGGAAGAAAAAGTGGTATGACCACCACCAGAGGAACCTGATTTTTTCACAGATTATCTGTCTCATGTGCTACCGTCAGGATATAGTAAAGATTTCAACAAAAATAGATAGATATTTTATAAAAGTTACCTACTGCAGCTACAACTCACAATAGCAGCGCAGAGTACACTGAACACATAGTAAAGAAGAACTGTATATTGTGTATTTTAGGGAACTTTGGATGTGCGTCAGAGTTGTGTAGTTACTTGAGGAGCAGTTAAAGCAGGGCGGCTGCAGCTCTCCAAACTGTAAAGACTGTTGTTGATGTGTTTGTGGCCCAGCGACTAAGCCGTGCAGTACACATTCAGGATTGAGAGGCAGAAAGGCTGACAGGAAGAAAATGGCAGGATAGGCAAAGACAGAATGTGTAATGTCAAGTGAATATATCATGGAGGAGTGGAGTTTTCTCACCTGGCAGGCAGAGACATCTGTACATATGTAATGTATGAATGTGTTAATGTCAGTCCTGTTTTTATCTCTCACCTAAGCTCTCTCTCTCTCTCTCCCCTAGTCTTCATTGTCATATACAGTATATGGTGCATATGCATATCAGTTGTTACATGATTCAGTACTTTTCCACTTTTCAGGATCTCAGTATGTTCCATTGCTATGTGTGCTAATCCTGCTTCTGTACACTATTTATTTATCTATATATTTATTTTACATATTTTAATCTAAAGGGAAAATTCACAAATATATATTATTTTCAGTGTTCACACAAGTAGCCTTGTTCCATTGCGGCACCTTAAAATTTTGTGACTTGATGCTTGAAACCTTCAAGGACCTTTTAATTTTTTTTTTTAACCGTTTCGTCTTCTTTTAAAGCATTAGTTGTCTTGGTTGATACAGGTGCAGCAGTTAAAATGTGGTGATTGTTGTTGTGTTTGCTGTAGTTGTTCCTGATGATAGATCTGCGTGACAGCGTTGCTGGCAGCCCCCCATGCCTGCCCCACTTCCTCACCAGTGCCCAAATTTTGTTCCAGTAAACTGGTCTCCAAAGTAGAGAACATTGGAAACCAAAGCAGAAAAGTTCCTGAAGTGGTAAAGGGCTAAACAAGGCCTATTGTGATAATTAAGAAGAGTTAAAGCTGCAGTAGGTGACTTTTAGAAAATAACATTTTGTCATATTTGTTGAAACTTTCACTATATCCTGACAGTAGTACATGAAACAGATAATCTGTGAAAAAATCAGTTCCTCCTAGTGCTCCTAATGGTATTAATGGCAGTAACGGCAAGAATCCACTGGGCCTGAAAATAACCAATCATAGGTAAGGTAACGACTTATTTAACATGAACTCGATCATTTTTGGTATTGCTATATATATCTATATCTATCTATATATATATAATGTAGAGAGTTGCTTATGGTAATATATTGGTGGCACTGCAGAGGTTTTCCAGCAGAGTGCGCTGTGATTTACAGTACTGTCGCAAGCAGCACAGAGCAAAAGAGAAGGCGCAGCTCTCAGCGGTGTCAACTAAAAATTGGTTGCTAATGTGTATGATAAATGATTTAACATGTTAAAGAATATTTCACTTAAATATTCTTTCATAAAGTTATTTGTTCAAGGAAGCAGCCTTCTGAGTGCTTTTGCAGTGTCATATCAGTGTTACACTGCAACGCGATAAGTTATTTTAACTCCAAAAATTGTTGAAAATGATTTTGAAATTTTAAGAAAAGCTTAAGTGACACTAACAGAGTTTTGTAAGTTACAGAAACATTCCTGATTAAGTACTTACAGGTAAATCCCTCTATCAGTGATTTTTACGAGCCTCTGGCCTTATTGAAGCTGAGTGTGCCAAATAGTAGCAGTCAGACAAGGTTGTACACTTGACATTGCTCTGCTCATCTGCGGCTCCAATGCCTCACTTGGGTGAGGATTTGTTGTAGTTGTAGAGTTAGACAGCTGCATTGTATGCAAAGTCAGAAGCACACTGCTTCTCAGATACTTTGGTGTCGCGAGTGTCTGCTCTGAACAGCTTTGCCCGCTACTGTCCTTCATTTTTGTAGTAAAAAACATAACATTATTGGCTTAGTTTACTGACAGGTCAATAGGACTATGCCATAGGTCGAACTGATAGTTGCTCTGCTGGATCACAAGGCAAACTACTTCAAACAGTCGGTTGTGCTTATACAACAATCATCCATAACATTCTGACCCACTGGGCACCCTGGTGGTCATATTGTTATGTAGCCATACCAACAGACTGAGATGCACTGTGTGTTCTGTTTCAGCAGTTAGAGCTCCAGTAGCTCCAGTCTGTTTGATTGGACCACCTGGGCCAGCCTTCACTCCCTACGTGCATCAATGAGCCTTGCCCCCCATGACCCTGTCTCCAGTTCACCACTTTTTCTTCCTTGGAGCACTTTTGATAGGTACTGACCTCTGCAGACCGGGAACACCACACAAGAGCTGCAGGTTTGGAGATGACCCAGTCGTCTAGCCATCACAATGTGGCCCTTGTCAAAGTCGCTCAAATTAAACTTTGAGGACAAAATGTTCACTTGCTGCCTGATATACCCCACTCACTGACAGGTGGTATGATAACCAGATAATCAGTGTTATTCACTTCACCTGGTCATGATGCTATGGCCATATACTTACCATATTGGTGAGTATCCTCTCTAAAATCTGTCTCAGACATCCCATATGGGTTGGCCTCTAGTATAATGTTCACATAGCTTGTGCAGAGGTAGTAAGGTTAAGTCGGAATTTTTTTACCTAACTGGCTGCTCTGTTTAATATCAAGAGGAGTTTCTCACTCATAGGCCTATTAGTGAAGTTCTGACACTGTACAGCGTGATGATAGTCAGAGCTGTGCTGTTTGATCAGCAGCCAGATGCCGGGAGGTATTGTGCTGCTCTGTATGAAGCCTGCTGTCTGACAACACAAAACAAAGTAAGCTTTGAAACAAACAAGACTTTGCCATGATTGAGGTAAACACAGAGAGAAGCAAGACGGAGTCAGCAGACTTTTCCACCCTGCTGGGGTGTTGCCTTCACTGCAGGGGGTCTGCTGGGTGCTTCAGATATGCTTTAGTGACAACAATATGGTTTAGAGACAGATTAGCAGGGATGGCGCTGTTTTTTTAGCAGGGGCAACATTGTGGTTAGGCAAACATTAATACCGTGTTTTTGCCCCTGATACCACGGAGTGCAGACATTTAAGAATCATCTAAAACAGAATATTCATTAATTCGTCCTGATCCAGTTTGTTAATATTCAGTTGCACAGTTGCACAAAGAGCACTACCTTCAGACTTGCACTTATGCTTTGCCATGTAAGAGCAGTAAACAACAAATAACAAACAACTCTAGGCCTGAACCATTGCCTTATTTTTATTGAGTATCTATGATGTATTTCTTCTTACAGTATCATGCTTGGAAGGCGAACAGTATTCAGTTGGTTGCACTCCAACTTCATCACTTGATGGCACTAAATTCCACACACTGGTCCTTTCATTTATAATTACGTTAGTTATCATCCAATCCCTGAGAGTAATATTACCCACCGTGTAAGACAAAGTCTGTGTGTGTGTATCCCTAGATCTCTGTATCTTACCAACATAGTAAGGCCCACTGCTGCAGGGTTTTTCAATAACAGTTAGAAATAGCAATGAGCAGAAATGGTCTTTGTGTGGTACCTAATAACCAGCGCAAGTGTCAGCAAGAATGTGATTGTGAAAAACTGTAGCAGACAGCAGGATGGTGGAGGTAGGGTAGCGGAGACAGTGATCTGGGACACACAAGGACTCCAGAAAGCGTACTCTGCTCTGGAAATGCGCTGTGGTGAAATGTCCGCGAGCTTCGTCAGCTCGTGTTAGGTGTAAGCACGGAGGTGTTGCAGCCCTGCAGACTGACAGATCAAATCAGACTGAACACTGCTGGAGAGAAAAGGCAGCGAGGATCAAAAGGAGAGAAGGAGGGAGGAAGGGAGGAAGAGAAAAGAAATGGGGGGGGTTGGTGTAACGTGAAGAATATGCACAGAAACGGTGTGGTTAGAAGACAGCTCGAGCAGAGGAGGACAGGTGGAACAAAAGAACAGTAGGAAAGAAACAAGAGAACAAGAAGTCAGGTATTAGAAGAATAGAGGTGAGGGGCAGGAGAAAGAGAAAGTGTAGCAGGTAGGGAGTGAAAATGAGAAACACTGCAGGTCGAATGGAGAAGTAAAGACATAAGCAGAGCTTCCATTCAGCTACATGCAGCATTTAGTGCAGTTTCCTCCATGTTTGGCACTTGCTTGAAACAGAATATTTTAGATATGATGCAGTTAATAGTGATGGTATTTGATGCTTCAGTTGTTAAATAATACATGTGCTGAATGAACTGTTTACTTTGTACAATAGCAAGAGTGGTTGTGTGAAATGTCTGTAAAATATCAGCGTAACGCTGGGATAATAGAATGTGGATATACTGGAATACTCCATTTTAGAAAAGTCTGCCAAATGGCTGCAAATATCTGACAAATCAAGGTGATTTATCACATTGATGTCTATATATGTGATAAAGTAGCCTGATTTGTATATATTATACATATTAAGGATGCTAATGAGGATTATTGGTACGGATAAATGATGGCCGATAATGGGAAATTTACATTATTGTAAATTATCGGGATAATTAAATTCCTGCTGATAAAATATCAGCTGATATTATTCATTATTTATTTGGATTTTTTATGAAAAACTATTGATAGACTTTAAGTTCATGGAAAAGCAAAGTATGTTTTTTAATGATCTTTACTAGAAAAACATAAATGAACAGAAGCGTTAGAATTGTGTCCGTATATATAACATAGACAGTTTCTGGGGGTCCACAGTACAAGTATCCCAGTTATGGGTTGCATTTCTCCAAAAATGTAATTTATTACTCATTACTTGTCACTCTTGTTCTGTCTGTCTCATACTGTGAATCCAGGAGAGATGAAAAGTGCACCATCAAACAGATGGCGAGACACAATCCTTTAAACAACTCCTGTTACCCACCACATATCAGCCACAAGCTTCTTTAGCTCTTTGTCTCTTACTGACAACGATTTAAATCCAGTTTTCTTTGCTGAAAAGTAATGGGAACATTACCAGCGGCTGAATGTAAGCAATTCTCATCAGCTAATGGAGAAAATGATCGACAGTTTAATCCGTAATGAAAATAGTAATTAGTTGCAGCCCTACATAGGGCATTTTTCGCCAGTTACAGAGCCACCTTAGTTACTCCTACACTCTAATACATGATTCTGTGGTCATGGGTTAGGTGGAATATATTCAATATAATTGTGTCCTTGATTTTTGTGGCAGCACAATACATCCTGGCAAAAATGAATCCATGGATGTAATTGGATTGTTTGATTGAACAAAAGTGATGTTTCCTGTTTGCAGAAACCTGGCTTTGAGAAAACTGAATGTACTACCTCAAGCACTCCAACTAAAATTAGGATACGCAGGGGCCTGGCAGCCCCATTTTATGTCAACTCTCCTTTGACTGATATCAAGTAAAGGTAGAAAAATTGTTTTATTGTCACACTTCCATTACTGGTAGATCAGATGGAGAACATAAACCTCACCTGAGTTGTGTTCAAACACTGACACTGACATGATGGATTGGAGACAAAGACGCACCTGCACCACTGCAGACAATCCGAAAATAATGTTAGAATCATGTTTACAGAGAGATTAATAACCAGGGTTTTTTTTTGTTATGTGAACATCATGTCTGGAATGTGATCACAAGGAAACTGGGACAATGTTGCGAGTTGAATCAAACTTACTGAGCCACTGACTTTTTCAAATGTACATTTTGAATGCTTTTGCAGCACAAATTAAAATTTCATTCACCTCTGTTGGATTGGGCTGGCAGCAGAAGTTTCAGAAGTAAAACTCTGAAAAGCTTGAAAAACTGAAATGAGCAGTGAGAAAGTATTTTTTCTGTTTTGGTGGAATTGACCCTTTAACTTTATTGTACTTAAGAACTAGAACAAAGAGGAATGAAAGCAAATGCAGTTGACTTTGCCTTTGTCCTTAACTACTCTTGAAAATGTTAGTGTTGAATTCTCATTCAGATCAACTGTGATTGTGATGCATTATTACTGCATCTGTTCAACAGTTCCTTTCTCTCACGGGCTCAGGGAAAAATAACTTCACAACTTTCCAAAAAAAAAAGCTGCAATAGGAGAGCAGGAGCTAGAAGGAGACTGTGTTAAATACAATGGCTCAAAATGTTGTCTATATGTTTGATTCTGTGACACAGGCAGGCCATGCAGCATCTATGTGACACAATTCTTCCCATTTACACACCAGAACCAGGCAGATGAAGTGTGACCTATCCCTCCACACTGCTGCAATTTGCAATGTGTGTGTGGGGGGTTATCAGCAGTGAGCCAGGAAGACCCAGAGGAAAAAAGTAGCTTCTTGCAGTCTTTGAAAAGTGGTGCGAGTGTGGAAAAGTGTAATTATCCCCTCAGTCTCATCAGAGTTGTGCAAAATTTTGTTTAGAGTGGGTTTGTTCCCAGAATCATCCATCATCTGCCGCAACAGCATGTCCAGCCTTAACCAGAGTCTAAAGTTTTATTAAAATCATTATTCTCCACTAGAGGAATCATTTTAATCCAGTTTAGTGCAGCATTCCAGTATTTGATTCATACACACAATAATAGCCGTCCATTCACAGATGATTTTAATGCTTGAGAATAAGGCTGTTTAGCCATTGGTGCTAAAATCTGCTGTAATTTCTGTCATTAATTTGCCAACCATCCTTCTTCATTTAAAGGAGAACTACACCAGTTTTACAAATAACAGTCAGTCACTGGGGTTAGCGTAGGCTTACATTACAATTTATAACAGAAAACCTGCTTTACAAACACATTTGTGTTGCATTATGGGAAGTATAGTGAAGTGTTAGTGTAGTTGTATAGTGGTGTGTTTGTTGCACAGAACCATCTGGAAAGTTGTAAGTTGAAAAGGGGCAGACACTTTCAGGCAGGTAATTGGAGGAACCATCTGTCTATCACGGATGACCACCAATCATGAAGTCCGTTGGTAAAAGAGCTAAAACCTTTCAGTGCCGTTCTTTGTTCTTCTTTCAATGAAGAAATAATCTCCAGTATTGATAGAACTAATGCTAGCCGCAGTACGCTAACCTCTTTAGCAGCCACCATTGTTGTTTTTGAGCTTATCATGCTTGTTGTCACACACACCTAGCATTAAACCCCACCTGTAGCTCACAATGTAACTGCAGTTAGTTCCTCACAGGGTGCTGATTGGTCTGAACCACTGTGGTTGGACACAAGTGCATAGCTTGAAGCCAGGCAAGATGGATTCCTGGCGAGTTCATCGTTGCCTAGTAAGGTTACATACTATGGCCTAAATGTCTAGATATACATACCAGGCTGCTGCTTTAGTTTTGACAGTTCTATTTATATCTTTCTCTCAAATGTTCCCAGATTTTATGGAACTGCAATATCAAATCGTTGGAGAGCCCTTTTGATAGTGGAAAGTAGTAGTAGACTGGTGAGTAATAGAGTTTGATACACCGATGGATCATGTGTTGATCTTTGGTCCAAATCCGTTACAAATAAAATTATGTTTTAAGACCGGATTACAACAAGAAGACTATCTAAGTTTACTGAACAGAGGCCACCATGGCTGCGAGTGACCATTGTGGGATAATGCTAAATGCTAGAACTTACTGTAACAGTAGCACAAGTGGTAAAAAGTCATAAAGTCCAGAAACTGATTTATTATCAGTTAACTCATTTATCAATGTCCATAATACAGCTATACATATATCTTAAGTTTGCAAACTAAGCTACAGTAGCTATTAGCCACTTCTTTGGTCTTTTGGTCATAGCACAATAAGTAATGCTGCAGCAGCTAAACCACTGAGTGTGTTGGTTTAAACATGGGTGCATCTTTTGCTTATAAATTCAACTTTCTATTTGTTAGAGGAACGTTTTGTTTTTTCATTTTGTTTTTTCTTCTCACAAAACACAAACAGCCGTCAATGGAACACAGCACCAGAGCTAGTAATGTAGTAGCTGTTCTGGAAGCAACCCAACACCTCAGACTTTATGTTCCCCGTAGGGCTGCCCCCCAAGCCTTGATGCTTTGGATCATCAGCCGAGAAGATCCCTTAGTCGACTTTCAGTCAAATCAATGCACTTTTAATTTCGCAATGCAGAAGCGACATTTTGGGAGGCTGTAGACTTTACAAACTGAGTCTCAAAATGACCAGAAACTACCAAATAAATTACGATGGAAGCGGAGAAGGGCAATAGAAACAGAAGCCAGCGTGATGTCGAACAGCGTGAGGCAGGGCAGCGGTGATGACTGTCAGTGAATTCGGCTAAACCACTTTTGAACCAGACAGTGGTACAAACTCCTCTACCGCCGTCTACTGTAATTAACTCTTCAGCTGACAGCGCTGTCAGCAGCCCGGCAGGAAAGAGACACCGTGGTGTGCTGGGATTTTATAACAAATCTATGAGCAGGATGCACACTTTTACTGACTGTGTTGTTTTCACATCACAGATGATGAAGAAATGCATTAAAACTGTGTGACACCGAACTGAATATTCATTGAACAGCCAAATCCATTTCAACTGACAGAATTGTGAGTCAAGTACAGCTCTACTTTTCCCTTTCATTTGTGACCATCTGTTGGGCAGTTTAAACCAACTGAAATCAATGACAACCCAAACAGAAGAACTGTGACGCAGAGCACCAAGTCAAAAACAAGTAAAAATCAATACCCAGAAAGGTGAAGAAGGGCAAAACCTTCAGTATGTTTGTTCAAATCACATAATAAGTGTGGGACCGGCAGTCCTGCATTGTAATCAGACCTCTGGCTTTTTGGCTTTTTTGGTTCAGAGAAACAGGACTTCTGTGGTAACAGAGATATTAAATTGAAAGGAAAATCCTTTCATTGACAACCCAGCAAAACTCCAAGCAGCCAGGTCTACAGTTTTAAATATTTTTTTAGGAAGAATATGAGGCTATGAGTCAGCACTCTTGTTTCCCATCCAGACTCATTGGTATGGACAGAAAAGTGAATTTTTAAGGCCAGAAGGCTCAGAAGCCACCCCAGTCATTGGTTATGATAACAGCAAAGTCTCAGCCCACAGTCACACATTAACTGCAGATTCCTCAACATGTAAAGTCACTGAACAAATACAACCACAGACCTGTAGGGCTGTAGAGTTGCATCTGCTGGATGCTGCTGATGCTGGAGTCCTGCAAGTAAAGTCCTTTTTGTGATTATTATCCCTGTTCTGACTGGACGTGTGAGAGGAGCACTCCAACATGAGGCATAAGATTGTTTGTAATCAAAACCACAGAAAATCATTGTGATAGCGCCTGGTTGCTGAAAACAGATGCCTGTGACGCCACCCACCTGTCACTCAAAGCAGCCACGTCCTTCATTATGCTTACCTTTAAGTCTTAGTATAACTTCTAGAGGTGAGTTGTATAAAAAATGCCCCCCCTGTACAGTTGTCATGAACGGTGAAATTAGTTATAGAGACCAAAAGTGTTTTTTGTACAGTTGGGCATTTTAATATGGGGCCTTATGGAGACTGACTCACTGCTGGAGCCAGCCTCTAGTGGCCGTTTGAGGAACTGATTGGTGGTGGTTTGAACTGATGATTTGAATTTGGTTCAGATATCTGTGGTCCCCAGAGGATGAATCCTGCCGACTAGTAATCCCCTAACTTTCAATTAATTTTGTTTTTTTTATAATGTTGCAATTTATACCATTGTATTGCACAACAGAAATAATGTATCGCTAGTATTATATCATTTTTGTCAATAATTATTGTTTGAAATGATTATTTATCTAGCTGAGCAAGTGGACAGTGGAGTCAGAGCTCAGGTGCTGTTGGTTGGCTGATAGGAGGTTGCACAGTTGCAAAACATAATGTAGCTGCTGCTTAGTAATGGGGGAGAATCAGCTAGAAGGCTGGCTGATCTCAGAGCTCCAGTCTCTGGCATTCAGACTGCTGGTAAATAATAGCAGGACATTTTTTGGATAATTTCTGTCTGGCTTGTGTCTTTTTCCACTCTATGAAATGATATAACACAGAACAGGAAAGCAGGAAGGCTTACTCTGACTGTTTTTAGGGTGAGGGTTACATACAGTATGTCTGCGCACTACAGTAGGGAGGGAGGTTTGGGAAGCCCACCAAAGAGCAGCAAAACCAGTTCATCCTGCGCACTATTTGAACAGTTTCAAAGTATATTGTGCATCACATGACAGTCACGACCGGCAAACTAGTATAGCAAAAGAAAAAGAAAATGCCACCCTAAAACATATTTTATGTATGCTTGTGCGGAATTTAATCAAAATGAGATTCAGATCAGTTCGTATAAGGGCTCCCTGTAGGAAAGCTGTGCAGTTCTGGAATACATCTGTCATCAGATCATATCTTTCATATAACAGGTAGAAATCACATTTACAAATAAGAATACACACATTAATCTATCCAAAGCCAGTGCTTGTAAGCAGCTGACACCTTCCTCAGGTAGTGGGGGAAGCAGCAGCTATAATGGCTCACTCACACACATGTACAATCAAAGGCTTCACCCTAACACCTGGCCTGAAGGAGTAAAGCAGGGATGAAAGGTGAACAGCAAGCTACTTGAGGTCGAGAGATACAGACAAAGACGAGAGACGAGAGAGAGAGAGAGAGAGAGAGACGGGTTATTGCTGCAGGTATTGGAGTGAGAGCGGCAGATCTCACATAGATCCGATAGATGTTTACTCCTTCAGGCACAACACAAACTCTGGCTTTCTGCTGCTCTCTCTCCATTTTCAGACAGGGTTTTTTCTGCCTTTAGAAGATTCTTGTTTTGTTTCTCAGTCTTGAACTGACTCTTGCTCTTCCTTTTGTCTTTCTGTCTTTGCTCTTTTTTGCTTCTGTCTTATATAAACCTATCACCATCATCCACAGGCCTGTCCATCCTCTTTTCTCTCCTCCGTGTGCCATCAATACGTTTTTTCCATACACAAGATAGAAGGAAAATATATTGGAGAGTTTACATTTAAACAAACAGTACAGGGAAGAGATTAATGGTCCAGTGTGTAACATTTAGGAGGATCTATTGTCAGAAATGGAATATAATGTTCATGAGCAGGTCCGCCATTTTGAACCACCATGTTTCGGACAAACCAACCACTGGCTCTAGATATGGCCTTGCACCTATTTTACTAGTTTTGCGGCCACTGTAGTTGCCCGTACATACTTGGAAGGCAAGCGGTATTCAGTTCACCACTGGATGCCACTAAATCACACTCATTCTCACACATTCAACAAGCCGTCCAATCTAGACGTCTAAATACGTCATTGCCTTCCAAAACTGACTCATATTTCCAATCTGACAGCCCTAATGCTGAGTAAAGCTCAGTAATTTAGCTGTCACTGTGAACATTACTGAAAAAGGAGGAAAAAGCACATTTGTTGGGGACTATTTTCAGCGGCGGATGAATCCACATTTGCTGCCCTATTAAGTAAGTATTTCTGGCAGCAGGAAGGTGTATGTAGGGTTGAGTATAAATAAACTACAGTGAGTGTGTTCATGGTGATATAGGAACCTGTCACCCAGTGCAACAGTGTGGCTCACTGATGTTTTTGGATAACAATGGAGCTCTATGGCACAGAGGAGGAAGATATATCAGGCTTTGGATACACACACAATACTTGTGGGATTTGCTGACAATAGAAATAGTGGAATACAGTGGAATAACCCTTTAACCATTACCTAACCAAGGTTAGGTAATGGTTAAAGTAACCAACATTAGTAAAGAACAAAAAAAAACAATTCATGCTCTCTGCTCATCCAATCATCCACCTCAACCTCATCCCTAAGAGGTTGTGTTGGGCTATAACATTGTCACATTACTGCTTCTGTTTGTGACAGACAACAGTGATGGTCAGGAAAAGCTAAACTTGCTGTTTTAAGCACAAATGCTGTTGTTTTTCTGGTGAGGACAGTCTGCCTGCATGTTTGGTGGAAAAAGTCATTCTGAGGGATTTGGAAGGATTTGGAACCAGAATCCTAGATTTTAGAATGAATAAAGTCATAACTGTGAGGGTGGGGAAGCCATAACAAAACATATATATGTATATACTGTATAATATTTCCCTCATACTATTGATTCATAAAATTGCAACCTCAAAGTCTCAGTATTTCCTTTACCAAAAATGGTCCCAATACTCAACAAACAAAACAAAATAAATAATGAATGGGAAGACCTCATTCCAAATATATGAGGAACAATATGAACATGTTTTCCAGCCATTACTGGGTATATTTGAATTATGTTTAGCTGTGTAAATACAGGGACACTGAGAAGTGGATGTATATTCATAACAAAAGGCATTGTCATTACTTTAAAGATTAGGGTGTACGCATACCTAAACAATATACTGTAGTATAAACAGTGGGCTGTATAACGGTCTTTAAATGGAGTTTACTTTTTATGAAAAATCTGAAATCAAATATTTGAAAGTGCAAAGTTAAGAGGTACTAAGAGGTATTAGGAGTGAAGTCTGTGTACGTTACAATGCTGTTGAAATATGATATGTGGAAACTTACTGAAAAATGTACCTGTCATTCAATTGATGATAACCGGGTACTTTTGTGTGTGTGTCCGTCTGCAGCTCCAGTCGGACCAAGACCATGGCAATGGCTTAGTCAAGTACGTTCTGTCCGGTGAAGGAGCCGGCACCATATTTGTCATCGATGAGAACAACGGTGACCTGCATGCCACTCGCCGTCTGGATCGCGAGGAGAAGGCTTTTTATATCCTCAAAGCCACGGTGGTCAACAAACGGACCGGTCAGAAGCTGGAGCCAGAGACCGATTTCACCGTCAAACTCCACGACATCAACGACAATGAACCTCATTTCAGCAAAGAGGTTTACACTGGCAGCGTACCCGAGAGGTCTGATATCGGTAAGGACAGCTCTCACTGGATTATTCTAACTCTCATTAAATCTTGCAATTTTTGTCAGTGACAGACATTCAATGTGTATCTCTCAGGTACATCAGTCATGCAGGTGACAGCGACAGATGCCGATGACAGTATGTATGGGAGCAGTGCCAAACTGGTCTACAGCATCAGCCAGGGACACCCGTACTTTTCTGTGGACCCAAACACAGGTATGTTTGACAGAATCTTCCTTTAAATCATTCCCTGTGTTGTAGGCAATTATCCCTAACAGTACGAACAGTAAGACAATAAAAGGCATTCAGATGCAGCAGCAGCTCAGCCCCACATAATGATGCAGACAGACATTAAAACAACTGATAGATAAAGTCCTATGAATGCAAGAACCTTTTAATTCTTTAGAAAGTATACTAACACACAGGGACAAACCTGTAGGACCTGATTTATGCCTTATTACAAACAAAGAAGACATACTGTTAAGACTGTGCAGTGCTGTTTGATTAATGTCTAACCAGTCCACATGAGAATGCATCTTTTTCTTTTTCCTCCCTCGACATTTGAGTAAATTAGCCCAAATAAAAATATTACCTTATAATGTAAATTATTATTCCAGTTACCTCTGCTGTAGAGAGAACTAGGCCTTTATTGTAAACAGGCTTATTTTGCTTATATTACTGATTTACAGAGATTACCTTGACATATAATGTTCATTTCAATAGCACGAATGCCATCAGTACATGTCATACTCACCACTCTATTGCTCTCACTTTCTCTTCTTTAATCTCCCGGCCTTGAAGTTTCACATCAAAAGTCTTCCGGTATTATCCCTTTAATGAAAAATCTGCAGCAATTGTTGGGATTTATTTACAGTAGCTTAATTACATTTGTATTTTATTGAAAAAGTAAAAACTTCTGTAAAAAATCTGTTTGACACCTATCAGATGGGACCAAGTCATAACATTACACGTTATTTTTTATCAAAGAGTTAGCAGTTGAATGCTAACCTCATGTTAACACTACCTCTGGCTGCTTCAAAGTAAAAGCTTAAAAGTGGTTTGCCAGTGAAACATTTGAATGTGAAGTGGCAGCAGGAAGTTTGCATAAAAGCAACATTTTGGGAAATGTCAGTGTTCCTTTAAGCTAGCCTTTGTGCTAAGCAAGGCTAAAACATGACATAGACCTAGCTCTGTAGCAGAATAGACTAATATCAGCCTTTCCATCTGACCCTGGATAAGACATATTCAAAGTTCCCAAAATGTCAGACTGTTCCTTTAACAGTGCACAACCAAAGCATTGGTTGTTCTGCTAAAAAAATAGTTGAATTAAACTAATCTCATTTACCCTTAGATTGCTGACTTTAAATTCCTGTTTTCTCTTACTGGGTCATTTTTGGGATTTCACTCATCCATATTTATTTTTATCAGATTCAATTTATTAGATTGTCTGTGAAGGAAATGTTCCACTAGTGTGTGTGTGTACCAACACCAATTTCATTTGGTTAAGCAGAGTAAGTCTAAAACAGATTATATTTATATATTATTATATTACATTACATAATAACACTGCTCAGCTCAACACTTTCCTGATCATACTTAACTTAGGAGAGGAGAGGCCAATTCATTACAATAGAGCATAACTTTTCATTCAGGACACAGCCCAGATGTTACAAAAAGTAACAAACATCTCGCCAAAAGTAATGTCTTACCCACCCAATCAAATAAAAATGAGAAGCAATATGCCTGTTATTTGTTAACAGGCAGTTTTTCCTTGCCAAGGTCTTGCTCATGGTGGTACTGTTGGGTCTCTGTAAATGTTAAAAGGAGTTCGGTCGTTGCCAAGTGCCTGCTCATGGTGGTACTGTTGGGTCTCTGTAAATGTTAAAAGGAGTTCGGTCTAGACCTGCGCTTGCTCGTGGTGGTACTGTTGGGTCTCTGTAAATGTTATAAGGAGTTCGGTCTAGACCTGCTCTATTTGAAAAGTGCACTGAGATATCTCTGTAAATTTTATAAGGAGTTCGGTCTAGACCTGCTCTATTTGAAAAGTGTCCTGAGATAACTTCTGTTATGAAATGGCGCTATACAAATAACATTTAATTGAATTGAATTGAATTTGCCTAGAAATTGTCCTCTTGATGAAAACCACAAATAGACCTTTTTGACATGAAATAGTAGGATAAACACAGGTGTTAGAGGGTTAGGAAAGGCTGCTGTGAAAAAGGCCTATTGCCATGGCTTAAACCCCCTCCAAGAACTTTCATTTTGTGTTTGTGCAGCAGTGTTTCCACCACCTCTTTCCGTTAGGGGAATCTGGACAAATCCGAACTCCTTGTTAATGATTTTTTGATAATAATTGTTTTTTTGTTTATGTTTGTCATACAGATGCATCATTAAATTGAGACTTTTCATAACCAGTTAAAAACTCCTTGTAGTAACACAGTGTGTTAATCAGTGAGCTTCAGAGGTGTTGATATTCTTCCTTTTTCATTTTGGACAGAACCGGCCTGTTGAGTCTAGCTCCATCTTCACTCATTTCAGTTTCACTGTTTTCCTCACTAGACTAGTGTTTGCACCAAATGATTGTAAATCCAGACACAGGTTTAGAAGATTTAAGGTGTTGTTGAATCCTTATCAGATGATCTGAATTACTGTTGTAGAATGACCTGATTTTATCTGCAGAACATGTGTAAAAACTAACTCTATAACAGATGGCAAGTTCTTCTCTCAACCACCCACAAAAGAAACAACAGCAAAATACACGTGTTTGTGAAGTCTCAGTCTCACCTTAAACCTTGTACATTTTAATTGGAAACAGCATGTTCTCCAATTGCTCTCGGAGCCATCGAAGTTTAGCATGATGTAGGATTCTGGTAAAGGGGGGCTGACGATGAAGACAAAGCAATGCAAGGCAAAGAGAAAATGAAGAGCAGAACTTAAACAAAAAGCTGTTTACTTTTTTCCAGGTGTGATCCGGACAGCCTTGGGACCTGGTGACATGGACCGCGAGCAGAGGGAACACTACCAGGTGGTGATCGAAGCCAAAGACATGGCTGGACAGAGAGGAGGGCTCACTGGAACCACTGTGGTTAACATCACCCTCACAGATGTCAACGACAACCCTCCCCGCTTCACTCAGAGTAAGATAGCACCGCAGGACAGACTGCATGCAAATGATGAAACACTGAGTCACACACACGCAAAGCCACAAAAACACCCTGAACATGCAAGAGGACATCTCTGAAAACATTCTATGTCTCACCATTTAATGAGAAAAAATACGATTTCTACTTCTTTTACTATTTATGCAAGTGGATGAAACATTGCAGAGATGATGAGGGAATTTCCCATTGCTGGTTTCATTGATTCAGAACTTCTCAGATTCTGACAGCAGTCATCTTAGTTCAAGTTGAAATGGAATCAGCCGCTTTGCTGTAAAAAAACATAAACAGAATGACACTTAAACCTCTTAAATGCCCCCAGAAAGCCAATCATATTTCCAGTTGTTATTGAGGACTGGGCAAAGTTAGAATTTAGATTGGCAGGGGGTAGGATTAGGGTTAGGGATATAGTCTTGCATAGCCAGACTTAGCTCCACAGTGCTGTGTCAGCACCGGAGAAAGGTCTGGCTTGGCGGCACTTAGTTATATGATGATATGATGGTGCCCCTGTTAAATGGTGTCGGGGGAACTTGTTTTGGTGGAACATTTGCACAAGGGGAGGCAAGACCTGGCATTAAAATAACTACCCCACCATTAAGGACCAGGTTAGGGTTAGGGAAGCTTCTATTTTTAGCGTGTAGGTTGCAAGCTCAGAGGTTGTTGTTGTTGTTTCCTGCAGCAAAGGAGATATGGAAAATTGTAACACAAGGATAGCAGAAAGGGAAGAAAATGCTGTGTGAAATACACAACCAATCGCTGTTTCTAGTGGGCCTTAAGCCTTCAAAGTTTGGGAAGCTCTGGACTTGACAGTTTGGAAAAGGGAACCAAAAGCAAGGCACAGGCTGTCACATGGCGTTCAAAGCATCATGCACCATGTGGACCCCCAATCTGCCAGGAGGAGTACCCAAACTGCAAAGTGGCAGGAGAGAGGAAAGATGACAGACAGAGAATCCAAGAGACAGTAGGGCATCCAAGGCAAGATGGCTATGGTTCGGACAAACCAGTGGTTGATGGCCAGTTCCAGAAAGAGATCCAAAGGATGTTCCAAAGGGCATCAGCAGTGAGAAGGGTTACAGTAAGGGGTCAGGGGTTAGGGACAATCAAATGTTGGAGGATGTTGGTCAAACAAACCTCTTGGATAAATGCTACATGAGTTTAAGCTGAAAGTTGCTACTAACTGCTGACTTCAGCTCACACTTAACTGCTCACATCACTGTTATGGTAAAATATTCTGGATTACACGTATGAGGCCACCAATTGCTGCACTACAGCCATAGCAGAAGACTTAATGAAGTTTCTAACAAACTCCATACCTCATCCTGTCCATCACAGCAGGAGCACTGTTCACTCCCAGCATGTTCCATCCATGATCCATTCAAAGTCCAGCTCTCTCTGCCGGAGAAATGAAACACTTCTTCTCTGGAAAATTATTTCACCAGCCGTGTGTGTCCTTCCAGGGGAATTAGTCTGCGTAACATTAATTCTTCCCGAAAGCCTTTTAAATTAATGAAACTTAATTAATCTTTAATCACAAGACCAATCTCACTGTAAACATGTGGGCTTTGTACCAAGAAGCACAAACTGTCAAGAACCCTGCTGTAGTGTTAGTTGGGGAGAGACAGACTGTGGGTTCAACAATAATAATGTGTTCTCCAAATTTGGCTTCAAATTATAGTTGGGTTCAAGGCTGCAGCTTATGGTTATTTTGATTATTGATCCCTCTTTTAGATTGTTTTCTAAATAATGAGTTAATCGTTTACGCTATGAGATGTCAGGGAGTGATGAAAAATGGTATTCAGTCCAAAATCAAAACCCATTATCTTTGGTAGAATTTGATTTTTGATTCCACCAACAAAGCTGCGTCTCCACGTTCTACCACTATACAAAAATGAAGCCAAAATATCCCGGATACAACCATTGCCATCTTTCTGATTGGGAGCCAGAGTCTGCGCAGTAGTGCTCTGGGTTGGCATTGCGGTATTACACCCCCACCCATATGCCAGATCAGCTGTAACTCATGATGTGAAACCCCTTTTCACAGCTTCAAACAACTAATTAAAACCAAACTGAACACTTATCTCATCATTTCATTTCAATTTTGTCGTCAAACTGACTCGTTTGAGACCTTTGTCCAAAGCTATTCCATATGCAGAACTATCAAAATTGCTGTTGAATTATTTTCTAATGATAAACAAAACAAGTAATAGACAAAACATTTTAGCACTATGCGGGTTAAAAATGTGTTACCTGAGAACATGAATTGGACAGTGTTTTAACAAGGCTTAACACTCTTATGTTAAATGAAATTACTTTTGTCTTCCCTTTGCGTGTGTGAGAGTGACTCTTCCTGTGAGGCCTATAGAGAGCTTTGGGCTACTAATTTTGGCACCGATTGCCATAGCAACAGATCCACTGTGTCCAGTGCTAATACATGTATGTTTTATTGGTCGAGAATAGTTCATTAACTAAAACTGGTGTAAAGAGTGAAAGCAAGTAAGCCTGTCTAATTTTGCCATCTAATGTTATAATTGGATTGGATAATATATGGAACTAAATCTTTCTAAATGTCAGGTAATTATTGGACATAGTAGCATTACTCAGTGCTGTGATGTGAGCCACAGCTAATCCAATGATGCAGATATGACGCTGCACAGACAGTAGGGCCAATTGTGAATATAATGTTAACAGAATCAGAAATGTCAAGTACAGTGGGAGCAATAATTATTTGATCCCTTGCTGATTTTGTAGGTTTGCCCACTTGCAAAGAATGGAACTGTGTATAATTTTAATATTAGGTACATTTTAACATTGAGAGACAGAATGTCACAAAGAAATCCAGAACAACATCGTACAAATTTTATATATTATCATATTTTCGCATGAAATAAGTATATGATCCACAGAACAATAGGACTTAATACTTGACGAAAGAAACCTTTGTTGCCCAGCACAGAGGTCAGACATTTGTTGTAGTTTTTCAACAGGTTTGCACAGATCTTGGGAGGGATTTTGGTCCACTCCTCTTTGTAGATCCTCTCCAAATCCTCAAGGTTCGGAGGCTGTCGCTTGGCAACTCGAAGCTTCAGCTCCCTCCAAAGATTTTCAATGGGATTTAGGTCTGGAGACTGGCTAGACCAATCCAGGACCTTAATATGCTTCTTTTTGAGCCACTCCTTTGTTGCCTTGGCCATATGTTTTGGGTCATTGTCATGTTGGAAGAACCATCCACGACCCATTAGGTGAAGTCTTCCTGTCCCCTTATCTGAGAAACGCCCTCAAAGCATAAGGTTTCCACCTCAATGCTTCACAGTGGGGATGGTGTTCTTGGGATTGTACTCAGCATTTCTCTTCCTCCAAACACGGCGAGTCGAGTTGATGCCAAATAGCTCTATTTTGGTCTCATCTGACCACATCACCTTCTCATCCAGGTGTTCTTTGGCTTCAGACAGGCCTGTACATGTGCCTTCTTCAGCAGAGGAACATAGCGCACTCAGCAGGATTTTAATCGTTCACGGTGTAGTGTGTTACCGATGGTTCTCTTCGTGACTGTGGTCCCAACTGCCTTCAGGTCATTAACAAGCTCCTCCTGTGTAGTACTGGGCTGATCCCTGACCTTTCTCATGATCATTGATATCCCACAAGGCGAGATCTTGCGTGGAGCCCCAGACTGAGGGAGATTGGCGGTGACTTTGTGTTTCTTCCATTTTCTAATAATTGCTCCAACAGTTGTTA
Source organism: Morone chrysops (assembly GCA_019097615.1). Classification (NCBI taxonomy): domain Eukaryota; kingdom Metazoa; phylum Chordata; class Actinopteri; family Moronidae; genus Morone; species Morone chrysops. Next base: position 2,177,655 of record JAGRRF010012898.1, read on the forward strand.
ACTTCTCACAAAGCTGCTTGCTTATTTTCTTGTAGCCCATCCCAGACTTGTGCAGGTCTACAATTTTGTCCCTGATGTCCTTAGACAGCTCCTTTGTCTTGGTGGAAACGTTGGAATGTGATTGATTGTGTGGACAGGTGTCTTTTATACAGCTACATAAC
>JAGRRF010012898.1:2199185-2218005 GCA_019097615.1 Morone chrysops
TGGAATATAATATCCATAGGTATGTTTTCATTAGTGTATAATCACCTGAATATAAGAATTGTTAACATGAATCTGATATAAAGGTTTTAATTTTTTTCTCAAAGTACTTGCTCAAAACACTGACAGTCCTGATTCAAAACTATTAAATAAAATAAAATGGGTACCCATAAAATGGAAAATAAATGCAGTACGTTCAAGATCATACATGTAGAGCGCTGTTAGTAATTCTTCTTTCTCTAGCAAACCATCTCTGGCTGAAAGAAGACACTGGCTCACAGGGAGCACATTAACCAAATGGACACGTATTGGTCTTTTTCAACAAGGTTACTCACAGAATGAACATTAATTAGTGACAGCTGCTGTAACCTGCCACCAGCTACGTTTGTCATTTTGAGCAGAGGTCAGAGCTGTCTAATACTGAGAATCCTGCCATATGAATGTTTTATTTCTCTTTGCAAATAAGGGCAACGAGGGATGAAAGTTTCAATAGAGATTTGTTAACCTCATAGCTTTGCAAATGCAAGTATTTTAACTGGAGCTTGATCCAGAACACTCAACTGCCTCTATGCCTTAAGAAAAAACAGAACGAATGACAAAAAAGCCGTAATTTTGTGATATCCTGTTTTAAACACAGGTTCCTCATCTGAGTAATTTTACAGTAGCTGCCGAGGATATATGGAGAAGCTGCTAATTACAACTTCACCTTAGCCAGCAGGGGCTTTCTGTGCAGTGAAATGACAGACAGACCACAAAGTGGAACAGGACAGGACTGCACTGTCAGGGAAAAAACTGCATTTGATTCTAAATTAGCATAATAATCCCATACAAACACTAACAGCGTCTTAAAGTCACTAAGAATAGGCAGTAGCTCTATAAACACTCTATAAACACTCTCCTGCTATAGCTGTGGATATCTGGCTGCTGTTGAAGGTATTGATTGTTTTTCCTGCTGCAATAAGTAGTTAGAGTCTTCCGTCATCGCAACCAGTACCATGCTGTTTCATGCACATTTTACCCTGTTGAGACCTGTGTACATATGTCCTTCTCATTTATAGTCCTAAAATAGGCAGATTTGGTGTCAGCATTACACTTCACTTACTTATGAAATTGTGGCCATAATTTCTATCAGAAACGTTCACTATATCCTGACAGTAGTAGATGAGACAGATAATGTGTGAAAAAGGTTAAAATCAGAGAAAACCAGATTTTTTCACACATTATCTGTCTCACGTTCTACTGTTAGGATAAAGAAAAAGTTTCAGCAAATATGCCAAAACTTTTATAAAAGTTACCTACTGCAGCTTTAACTGTCCAACTGTACTTGTAATTATATTTGTAAATATAATTAAATTAAAATACAAAGTCTTCTCCACACTTCTAGAAATGTTGAAGCCTTTATGTATTTATCATTTTGTTGGTGTAAAAGGCGATAAGTCTAAAAACACCGGAATCAGCTTCTAAATATACCCATGATGTGTACGTTTGTTATTGAAAATATAAACCCCCGAACTGACAAAAATACCACATATAAAGTCAGTATCCTCAATCGTCACTACGACCCTGCCAAGTTGTCATGAACCAGAGATAGAGAGTCCTCTACAGAAATAAATTTATTTTACTCACACAATTATACACGCACACACATGCATTGTGGTGAGCTGCTGTTTACTCATGATTCATAAAGGGGCTGCTCTGTGACATTATTCTAGTGCACTGAAACACTGAACTTGAACAACCTCAAGTACAGAATGTGAACCGGCTCTGCAGGCCACCCAGAGCAGGTGGCACGTTATTGTACACTGATGTGCTTTCATAAATCACTCATGGGACATGCCAAGTGCAAGAGGCTAAAGTGAGCTGGTAATCCCCTGTTATGAATAGAAACACAGTATTTGCTTGGAATCAGCCATTACTACCACACTAACCCTTGTCCTGGGTTTCGATGAATGTAGGCCAGAATGTCTCCTGTTTTTATTTGAAGAATTTATAACCAAAAACAAAAAAATATTTTTTTAATGCTGAACTGCTACATTAGGTTTTCTCATTTCCTGCCTACTTGTCTTACACAGCCAATGAACCAATGCACTATAAAAACAGCCCTTCCAGAAAGAAGCCAAATGTTCTTAAATATAATTACATTTTTGTAAAAAAAAATACATTGAGTAAAAAGGGGTAAGCTAATGCTGCCTGGCTAGAATTCTTAAAACTTAAAATAGACTTTCTTAAAATAAGTATTCTGGTCACTGTATTGAGCTGAATCTGAATCTGAGCTGAAACTGAGCACTCAAAGCGCTTTTACACTACGTGCCACATTCCATCGAACAGAAACTAACCCATTCAGGATAACATTGCATATTTTATTGATCAGTTTGAATGCTTTAAACAGTACTAAGTATAATTGTACTATGGTTTAATACCACTTGATATGATTTATCATGTACTGTATGGGATGCAACTAATGTGATTAAAGCGCACAAGCTTATACAACTACACATACTGTACACATACACACACACACTAACACACAGTCCTGCAGTTGAGATGGTTGACTGTGCTCCTGGAGACCACTCGATTTCTTCTTCTATGGTGGTTGACGAGCTAATCTGTCATGGTCACTCACAGGAGCTGTCACACATGGAATATTGTAAATAGGGTTTTACATACACACACACACACACACACACACACACACACACACATACACACATATCATGAATCTAATATCTTGCAACAATTAATTGAATAAAAATACAAATCTGTAATCTGTGTAATCACACACAGAAGAAAGCAGTTTGGTGTAACTGCTCCATGCTGATGCCACGTGTGCACACACAGCATCATCTTGACATTCTCCAGTATGGTGGCTTGCTGCCATTGGTCTACTCACGTCCCTGTCAGCCTGCCATCCTTTCATCCTTTAATTCCTCTGCCCTTTCATCTGTCCATCAGTGTTAATCATCAGTATTTGTTTGCTGGATATCCTCTGCCGCTTATCCGGGTCTCCAGATTTGTTTGTGAGTGTGCGCGCATGTGTGTGCGTGTGTGTGTGTGTGTTATTGGCACAAATCTTTGTTAAAGCCTTTAATCTCTCAGCCAGTGTCTCCCATTCAATTAAATAAGATTGTGTTTATAATGTAAATAAATATACATATATGCATATAGAGTCAGCAGCTGACAGGAACACAAAGCTCCCCAGGGTTCAATCACAGTCACCCACAGCTCCTGCGGTGCACTGATATGTATTTATTACTATATTAAAGCTGCTTTAATTGATTTTATTTTTATTATGATGACTGTTGCACACAACAATGGCTCATTTAGACATCCAGCAGACACAGAACGACATTAGACAGGACGTTTGTGTCCACCTGATGAATAAAAGTCTGTTTTTGGTAAATCTGGATCTTTAGCTGCTAAATGCTCCACTGTGTTCACTAGCTGGTCTCTAACTGTGTCTATCTGCTGTTGGGTGCTGGGCAGGTGGTGTACAATGGGTTTATCTGAGAAAATTACCTACTGCAGCTTTAACAACCAATAGTCAGACTATTACTGGTCAGTAGAACAGTAAAATGCATATATGAAACAAAGGTTATTTCTGTTTAATATTTATCACTTTTGCAGATAATTCCCATAATGCATTGCCAGCCATTCGTTGCTGAAATAAGAAACTAGAAGAAAGAACTTTAGACTATATTTTATTTAGCTGACATTCTCTATTTAATGCAGATTGTTGAGTAGGCGAGCATATTCTGTTAAATGAAAAAAAGGTTAAAACAAATTTCCTGAATATGATATTACTATTATTTTGCTACTGGTACCAAAAATGTAAAAGGTGTCATATTTGAATCAATATTGATTTTCAGCCCTAATGTTGTCTTGATTAAAGCCCACATTATATACTAAACTGACTTTCTGCATTTGAACCCGTCCAACACCCTGAAACCCGCTGGGATTCCATTAGGGATGCATTTTTCTGTTGGCTTAAAGCGATTGCCTACCCAAATTCTATCTTTGGCATGTGAAGCTCTCACCCCCTGTAGATATGAAAGCTAGCTGTAAAAAGTTTGTACCATGCTTCTTCATAGAGAACAGCAGCTGTGCTCAGCTTGAATTCAGTCGGCTACAATGGATCCCAATGGTGACAACTTTACACTGTGGGAGAAAGAAAAGTATCAAAACACCCAAAGAAACTTCTCAAACCACTGCTGTAGCATAATCCACTTCTCCGCTCTCAATCCATACCCTCAGTATGATCCAAACGCTTATTGTTTTGCTCAAATAAAGCTAAATACACGGCTTTCATGTCCTGCTGTCAACCCTCAAAGCGCCACTGGCAACAGGATGTTTTGTCACAATTGAAAAAAAGGGAGAGAAATACTGAAAGATAGCAATGAAATTAGGATGTCAAAAAGAAATATAGCTGTTACACGGCTACATAACCATTTCCAGCTGATAATTACTAACATATATGATGACAGGAAAAAGGAAAGTGCTGCTTAACTTATTGTTATGATGTGTAAATTAGCAGCATGGGAACTTTGAACAAAGAAAAAAGTAATATGTAAAAAAAGAAACAGCTGCAATGTTTATTGTCCTGTTTCAGTATAATCTATTTGATGAGTCGTGTTGTTGACAGAGATATTGATGGCTTATTTAGCACAGACACCAGTGATCCTGATAAGATCCAAGCTGTTGTGTTGGCGCACACAGTGAGGACAGCAGTGTGTACTGTCACTGTGGACCCTGCCAGTCCTTTTCCACTCATTGACTTCTGTTAATTTACTTAACTCCATCAAAATGTTCATTCTAATGTATGTTGGTGTCTCTGACAGCGGATCCAGACAGTGAGCGCAGTCGATGCCGACGAGCCGTCAACGGGACACAAGTTCTTCTTCAGCCTGGCCCCCGAGGGGAGCCACCGCAGCAACTTCACCGTCCGAGATAACGGAGGTACTTGACCAGGCAACGTGCCTAACAACATGACTAACAACTATATTAAGTATGTTCAGGAAAAGCCCCACAGTTTATATCATGCCTTAACTGGTAGACAAACGTTTTTTGCTTTTTTTAAATCACAAATTGATGTTAAATATCAGATTTAGACTGGATCAAAGCACATATTATTATATATATTATATATAATATATATTATAAACTTGTTGCTCTCAATCCAATGCTACATTTGACTCCATATAGTTTCTGAGATACTGCTATTTCTCTATATATTGTATATTTAGTACTACTTAGTCACTCATAGTCTTCATAATAGAAATACTGGAACAAGAAAAAGCAACACATTATAATTTTTTGTAATGAATCTAAATTGTATTGCTCCAGAATATGTGTGTATCAAAAGTTATGAAGATCTGACAGGGTTCCCACACATCCTTAAAATTTAGAGACAAGTTTTGCATCGATGGAAACACCTGGAAATTGATTAAAATTTCCAAATATCCTGGAAATCATCTCTGTCATCCTGGAACTGCCATACACTTAGATTACATAAACCTGGGTTGTATTTTGCTAGAAACTTGACTGTTGGTGGGATAATCTCTGTGCTGTGACACTTAAAGGCGCATTTAAGAGACACAAAGTCAGTCGAGAGCTGTTCACACCACTTGCAGCGAATTTTTGGCATCAAGTCTATTTAGGAAATGCTGTAGATGGTCTTATACATCTAAATACATACAGCCTGTTATTAATATTAAAATTTACATTTGTTGTTGTGGTTGATAATTATTAATAGTACATGCAACTATCAAATCAAGTCATCAAGTTTAACATTTTTGGAAATAGCTTATTAGCTTTCTGGCCAAAATATAGATGATAGAAGATTATGTCTGTCAATTAAATACGAAGCCACAGCCACTTAACTAAAAAAGGATGAAAATATTCAAAGCATTGAAAAACAGAAATCTATTCTCAAAGTTGTGAAAGCTATTTCATTCATTCCCCACAGATGCTGGAAATCCAGGTATTATATACAATCTCTGACCTTCATAGAATCATAGTTACATTCCTAACCTTTGATGGGGTTGTAATTTGAAAAGATTATTATTTCTGAGATTTGAACATGACTGTTTTACACATTATTGGTAAGAAATAGATTTTTTCTGCAATGTGACTGACTGTTTTTATGTTGTACCCTATTTTGATATTGTGAAACTTTTTTTTTAAGTATAAATGTTGTTTACCAAGCCCAGTTTTATACTTCCTTTTCCCCATAGAACAGATCCATACCCATTCTTTATCTGTGATAGAAGAGTGATTTCTGCCACCCACATTTTTCTTTCCAACCTAGACATAAAGTGATCTTATTCACACCTCTGCTGCGTGACAAAGTGTCTGACACCCCTGCGCTGTGGGTGTGCTGCGATGATATTCTAACTGAACTTTCTCCCACTCAGATAACACCGCTGGCATCCTGACACGTCGAGCCAGCTACAGCCGCCTACACCAGAGCGTCTACCTGGTTCCCGTGGTGATTACCGACGGTGACTACCCCATGCAGAGCAGCACCGGCACCCTCACCGTGAGGGTGTGCACCTGCGACCGCGATGGAAACATGGAGCTGTGTAATCCAGAGGCTCTGAGCAGCACACCTGGTCTCAGCACAGGAGCTCTCATCGCCATCCTCCTGTGCGCCATCATACTGCTGAGTACGTATGGGGAAATATACTGTGTATGTTTGTGTGTTTGTGTGTTCACAACAATGCTCACGTCAACCAATATAGGGGATATAAAAATTATTTGACCAGTATATACGACAAAATAGTGAGCGAAAACACATCGTTCAAACCATAAATGAACTCTGGAGGATCAAAGACAATTCCCCTTTTTATTATTGACCCTTTCTAAGTCCTGCCCCTTGGTTAAAGATATATGGATGGTTAAAAGATAAAAGCAACATATATATGAGATATTTTTATACCTTTATATATCTTAAAGAACCACTTTGTAGGATCTAGCAGTGAGATTGCAGACTCAAGCAAGCAAGAAGGAGAAACTATGGTTGCCACGAACCTCTCAAAAAACGTCTGTTCTAGGCTACTGTAAAAAACACAAATCCTCCTGAATGTTACACACTACATAATCTACATCAATCAGTAGCTATCTTCTTGGTTAGTTTGTGAGCGTTTTCCTACAGAGCAAAGATATTCAGTTTACAGTCAAATACAGTGTTAAGGTCCATTTCAGCTGTCCATTGCTTTCTAAATACTGAAGTCATGGTTGCCACATTAAAAAATTGTTATTTGGGATATATCTGCTCCTCTGCAGATGCCTGCTTTTATGCTGTTTGCAAGATGTCCATCCAGAAATGGGCAAGAAAGGGTTGTTTAAAGTTCTATAGCTTGGTGAGAAATTTGAAATTATAGGACATCAATCACCAAGCCCTATGGTTTAAGAACTGAAGAAAATACAACCAGCTGAGCCCCTGTTGTCTTCTGGTAACTCAAACTCCAATACCAGCAGTATTCTTTTCTATTCAGTTCCATAATACAGTCAAATAAAAGTTGTTTCTACTCTGTAACCATGAAAAAGGGCATTTTCAACAAAACGAATACAATAAGGCCAAAGGCTGCCTTTCAAAATGTGTAAAGGAACAATGCACATCAATGAAGACACTGAAATTCTAAAGAAACATAACTGGAAAAATATATAGTTTAAAGAAAACCTTTCTTTATTTGGCTATTTACATTAAAATAGCAGGAAGAATACTGTGACAGAAATAAAATGAAATGTTGATGCACACAGCATGTAGCATGTATGATCACACTAACCCTGTCTGCCCAGTGCAGAGCAGTGGTTCCATTTGCACAGCATGGTAAACACAAGCAGCCATTGTGCTTTCTCATTTGCAATAATGGAAAACAATGTTGCTTCAGAGCACCACATCTGCTGCTGCTCGTCAGAATCAAACCTCGTATGGAAATGAATGCATCTCATCTGCCACCACATCCCCACTTATCCTGTTATTCATGCAGTGGTCACAGTCCAGTGGGCTGCTGGGAAAAATGAATACATATTTATGTTCCTGAAAGTGCAGTCATTGCAGACTTTAGTGGACACACGCCAGGGACGCTGGAAGAGTTGCAGGCTGCTGAGAGAGAGTCAGCCTGTATAATCACGTCATACAAAATGCCGAGTGACATTCATTCAGTTTTTGCATTCATTTAAACGGCTAGGATCGCTTTTTGGCACCAATTTGACACCAATTTTAGAAAAAAAATGTCAGCAAACAACCAGCGTACTGTGTGTCAGAACACTGAAGTCAATCATTAAAACTGCAAGGAGAAGATAAGGGAGTGTGGCAGCACATGCATGTAGGCGAAAGATGTGATCTATGACTATGTTCATCTTACAGTAGTTTGTAATAATGCAGGCGCACTGTATGTGTAGATACTGGATTCAACCAGCGCTGAACCTGTTCGTATGAGACAGCCGTCACTCCTCACTGTTAGTCTGTAGTGCTGTTCATACACTTCACTGATAAACCTGAGGGTTGTACATCAGGCTCCATGATCGACTTCTGTCCATTTCTGTCCTTGTCCATAGTCCACTTGAGCACTCTCTCTCTCTCTGTTTTTTCAGGGAGTTAGTTAGATGACGTTTAAAAGAGTTTAGAGCAACCTCTAGTTATCAGATCTATTTTACTGTATAATCAACAGCTATAATCAAATCACACATCGTGCAGTACACAGCGGCAGTAGTCACATACTCCAGCAGTGTGAATCCAGGAGGTAGGCAGTGCTGTACTGCAGTGAGCACAGAGAGATGAGAGCACACACTCAGACTCACATACACCATGAGCAAGTTTACATACACAGCAATAACTCTTCCTTAACCTGGTTAAGGCAGTACTCTGACCAGAGAGGTTGTTGTGCAAATGCCTTAATCGGATTATTTTAATCAGAAACATGTTGCAATCAAAAGGAGCACTGCAGTTCAACACAGGCCTCTGTTTAGCTTTGTTATTTATTAGGGAACCTTAAAAAGTTTACATTTAAAACACGCATGATTGGATTTAATATGTAAAGCTGCTGTTACAACTCAATATATTTGTATTTGATCAAAAAAAATAGCTAAACTGAGTCAGTGCTATTTAACAATGGAAACACACAGAGTCAGCATAGGCCAGTACCAGAAAGATTACACAGTAAGGTTCAGTGCAGTATGACACAGTATTACAGTACAAAACAACATGATGCAACATCCAACACAGTACAGTATGACAGGTTAAAAGTGAATTGATGACATTTTTAATCTGTGAGGTAAATCATTTGGTTCTGCATAACACTATCAGCACCATAACTCAGGAACAGAAGGGGAAATTGTGATCATATTTCACATTTGGCTGGATACTGAATTGGTGACAGCAATCTTGGGTGCCCGCCTTGAAACAAAAAATACATTAAACACATTTGATTAAATTCCTTCAAACTCTTCACACCATATATGATCTGGATGTAAACTGCAGCTTGGCTGGTTGGCAGAGTCACACAACCACGAGGCAGTAACTCTAGCTGATGTAATGAAATAGATGTAGATATAATAGACAGCAGCTCTAAAATGAACTGAGGAACTACAGAGGACACTGCTGCTCATATTCAGCTACAATAGTTCTTCAAGTGCTCTCAGCTGAAACGAACACCAGAGAGGAGAAATAACAGCACAGGGTGCAAACAGGTCCATCACACCCATCTACAGTTGATATAAATTATTAAGTCCTGGTGTGCTTGTAACTGAATACAAACATACAACTTTTCATGTTTTCACCAACTGAAGTAGATTTTATGGGGTGAACCCGCCTTTGAGAAAATGTGTGATAACAGCAGGAAATATATTCAGACGTGCATTTATACCAGAAAGAAGAGCAAATGGTGAAGCTAGTTCTCAGTCTGGTTCCTCAGAGACATCTCATTGTGTCGAATTATATTTAACATGGTAATGAAAACACAGCCTTAAGCTGTAGTATTTTAGTAGTGCTGATATGCATATGAATGTATTTATCATCGCCTCAACCATCACATTTACTATTTAATTTTTGTTCATCCATCTTTCCATCTACAGTAACTGCCTACTTTATCTATACTAATCTTTCTGCCACTATATTTACCTTTACTTTCTCACTCACCATCTGATATTCTTTCATTCACATCACAGCTCACCCTCTCCTGCTCCTCTGCAGACATTTCATGCTGTGATTTTCCATGCTACTGTGTATGCATTATTGGTTATTTCAGTTCCCTGACCTTAACTCCGCCTCTGCTCTTTCTTGTTGCCGCTCTGCTCTCACTTGATTTAAATTCAAACTGGCCTGCATGAGCTTAGCCAATCAAATGTTCTGCACGATTACTTATGGCTGAGCCCTCTCTGAAATCAAAGGCTGCTGTCTGCCTGTAACTGCCTGTGCAGCCCTCTTGTTTTTACGCTGATTTTGGGATATAATGCAGCTACACCTCGTTTAGAGTTCTATGTGTTGGACTGAATTAAGATAAGCTGTGGCACACATCTTCACACCAAAATCGTACTCTGTTTACACTCATACTGCAACATATATCTAACGCACCCTTTCCATGTTCATGAGGTTAGCTGACTGACCTGGGTCTTATTTTTTTTTTTTTACGTTTTTGCCATCATTTCTATCTGTACTAGTAAGATTTTACTCACCAAGTGAGTTACTTAGATTTGGAAATATGGCAGACAACCAGACTGGTTATAAACAGATCCTCAGGTTAGCCAAATTTATTTGGAAGAGAAAACAAATGTAAACAGTAAAACTGTTGTAAACATCCATTACAGTTTACAGACCCAGTTGGTTCAACTTCGACTTATCATACTTAGCAAGCCCCAGTCACACATACTTACTGCCTGGCTTCATTATCAGTTGACCCTTCTTAAGTTCCACCCCTTTTTGCTCTGTGCTCCAATAACAGTTCAGCAAGCCTCGGTTATAACCTTGATTAATTTTTCCTTTCCTGTACTTAGATATGCTATGCGCTAGGCTAATCTATGTTGGAAAGACAACAACATTGTGATGTGACTTTATTAATTATATATAGTCACATCTTAAGTTAGCTAATGTTAGCAAAACACTAGCTAACTAGAAACATTCAGATTTTAGATGTAACTAGCTAGCTAACGGTTGATGCATAAAGAGAATTACAGCGTTCCATTCATTTCTATGACAGCTGATCCACTGGTTTGTTGGGTCAGTGTGCATCATGTGATGGATGCAATTGGCTTCGATGCTTCTCATAAAGCTTCTGGATTTGATTCAATATGTGTCCTCATTGGCTGTATATTCTAACCACTGCTGTTCACTGTAAAATTGTCTTATCCCGTATCTTTCTTCTGTTGATTCTTGCAGTGATCGTGGTTCTGTTCACGGCGCTGAAACGCCAGAGAAAGCAGGAACCTCTCATCATCTCCAAGGAGGATGTCCGGGACAATGTGGTGAGCTACAATGACGAGGGCGGAGGTGAGGAGGACACCCAGGCTTTCGACATTGGTGCACTGCGACACCCAGATGCCGCCGCCGCCTTGGAGGAGTCCGCCAAACAGAGGCGTGACATCATCCCCACCGACACCTTGCTGTACCCACCGCACCGCCGGCCAGCCCCTGCCCCCTCCAGCCTCATCATGCCGCCAGTCAGCATTGCTGCACGGGACAACGGGGACGTACGCGAGTTCATCAATCAGAGAGTGCTAGAGAACGACTGTAACCCGACAGCACCGCCGTACGACTCACTGGCCACCTACGCCTACGAGGGCGCGGGCTCGGTGGCCGAGTCACTGAGTTCACTGGGCTCAGCGTCATCTGAGGCCGAGCAGGACTACCACTACCTGAGTGACTGGGGGCCCAGGTTCAGGAAACTAGCTGACCTGTACGGGGCTGAGGACAGTGACTTCTCCTAACAAACACACGCTCACCTCCATGCCAGAGACAGGTTCAGGAAAGATTGTGACCAATGCAGGGCCAGAGACAGCGTCGTTTGACTACCACAATCTCAACATTAGAGGTTGTGAACGTTGCTGATGAGCTTTAAGGAAAACGTTTTAAAAAAACAGATGACACAAGCTACCCACACGATGAGCCAACAGATGTGCCGGCAGATGTTAATTCCATTTAATGGGATATTTAAGAACGCCACCCAATCCTTGACCTGCCTTCACTGCACACGGCTCCAAAAATGCTTACCAAGTCTTTCTCAAATGGAGACAAAAGTCCTAAATATCTGATTTTGTGAATTGGGGCTAATGGATGTAGAAATGTAAATTAACCAGCACAGTTCCACCAGTGTGAACCTCTTCAAAGACTAATTTCAGACCTGAATGGAGTTTTGAATCAAAATCGGACTGTATTTTGTACTGAGAATTGGACTTTTAATACTTTGAGGCTTTGCTTTAATCTCTCTTTGGTTACCAAATAACCATTCTGTGTGTGGCTTTAAACCGAATGGAGGGGAGTGTTGGGAACAGGTCAGTCAACAAAACAGCAGTGTAGTAATTCCAGGACTGCTCCACACACACTTACCTCTGCAGATATGGAGTGAGGAGTGTGTGGAAGAAGAGTTTTGTTTTTTATGTTTGGTTTTTTTGACTAAGTGCCCTTCTGCTGCCCTTCCAGCTGAACTGTGGATGCCTGTGGGCTGGCTGAGACTGGGGGGGGCTAATGACTCTTACATTATTGCTTTTTGTCTTTTTTGCTGTCTTGTACAAATGGACCATTCCAGAGGAGCTGTTCTAAAGGATCCTCTCTAGGAAATCGCCTTCTTCGGAACACAGAGTAAAAAGAGGACAACTCACGTGACTAAATGCACTGATTTCTTTATGTTTATGCAGGTTTTTAGATTCTTTTTTGTTGATTCCTATTGTGCTGATCACAAAAAGAAGATATATGTTCATGGCATAATATCTAGATTTTTAGCTCTTGATTAAGTGTATATTGTGTCAGAAATGTGGTTAAACTGAGTTAAATTGGAAGTACACTGAGTTCTGTAAATGTTTTAATTTTACTGAAATCTTTTTCCATCCATCCATTATCTTTAACAGCTTAGCCTTTGGAGGGTCACAGGGGGCTGGAGCTGGCTTTTTTCTATTATAAAGTACAACAACTTCAGATATCAGACATTTGTTGAACAATGTTAAAGTATTTTAATTGAGAATATGCTTTATATTTACATGAGGGACATGGTTTAATTGACTTGCCAAACTCAATGATAACAATGCATAAGCCATTTGTAAGGCAAACATTGTGATTTTGGTGCACTAATCAATGTTTTTATAACAATGGATCAAATGACTGCACATAATGTGAAGGGAGTCGACTGTAGTGACCAAATTTCAGAGAATCTGAGATTCTCTTCAGTTCTACAGAGTGTTTTAGCGTCTTTTTAGCTATTGTTTTGGTTTACCGGTCCGTTTGGTTAGTTTTTGCTGTTTCGATTCAGTCTCTTGGCTCTCATCGACCTCATTTCCTGCAGCAGGGATCTGTTTTCAGCACCAAACGACAGACAGACACAGCGACAGAGCTAAAAAGAAAATGGATATTAGACTCAAAATAGATGCTAATGTTGCTCCCTATCTGCTGAAGGAAAGCAATCATTTGCTAACACGCCAGCCATAACCAGAATAATTTGATAATAGGTTGATGTTTTGTAAAATCAATTAAATATTTTGGGAGTTGCTTAGCTTATCTTAGCCAAACAGCTAGCCTGGCTCTGTCCAAAGGTAATGAACTCCACCCTGAAAGCTCAATGATTAACACAATGAAGCTCATTATTTTCAATATAAAAACCAAAGTATAAAAACAACAAGTTGTGGTTTTATTTCTGTTCTCTATTTCTTGGCTGGGAGCAGAATCTCTCCTGGTTGCCATGTCGACATACTTTTTTTTTTTAACGGGGATAATCAAACCATCTGAGAATTGATTTGTGGATTCGACACTGTAAATGTGAAAAATAGTGGTTTATCTTTAGGCTATTTGATTCTACTGCCTTAGTAGTATAGTAGTAATGTTACCATGACAACAAGTCCACACTCACCTGTTAGCTTGCAGGAAGGCACCACTGACGAACGTATCAGTTTTGCAACGTTAGCTTAGGATTTGGCTCTGTGGAGTGTGTTCGAATTAAAGAAACGCATTCATCGACCTTTTGAAAGCACAAGCGTCTGACTTCACAGCCTTTCAGTGACTGCTAACCACATTTTCAGTTAACTTTCTATCCCACTCATACCCGTTTTTTTTCCTCTTTGCTCACAGTTTGAGGATATGATGCACAAAGTACACTCTCTGCTTTGTCTGAGACAAGAGAAAAACGATAGCTTTCCTTATTTACTTGTTTATTTGCTTCGTTTTATTCAGCCCACCCCTGTGTCCCGTTCAGAGACGTGAGGTTTTGTTATTAAATGTTGTAATTAACCGACACTGGAGGGCAGCGTATTCATCACTGGTTTGATGTCACAGTATTGAAGCAAAATCACAACAGTCAACCTCAGTGCTATGTTCAACATTTGTTTCCAAGTGAGGAATGAAGTCCAATCATTTTTGATTCTAACTTTTTGTTATTCTGATCTGACATCAGGACCGTATTGTGTGTTTTGGCAGTTCCAGTAAAAGCAGCAGTTTGTTGCAGTTGTGTTTTGTGACCGTGGTCTGCTCTGAAGGCTTAAAACAAAAATGTCCACATATTTTTCTTTATATTGTAACTCATTCTTTTTGTACCAGATATTTATAGGACACAATGATGATATTCTTGGAGGGGGGAAAAAATCAAAAATACCATCCAGCTTCACCGCTTTTTTAATGTAATTTTGGAGGTGTGAAACTCGCTGTGGGCAGTCTACCGTCCGTATATGATGTACTGTATTATCAATATTGTTTAATTTTATCAAAATAAACTTTTACAGTGAAAGTTTGAGTTTTTTTAATTTGATCACTAACAGCCTCGGGAAACATGCTGAAACAGCTGAAAATAAACTCCACACAGGAAAATTACAGGAAATAACACATTTCTGCAGCAGAAGCTGAGCTCACTTGTGAAGCTCTGTGAAAGTATTTCCCCTGCAAATTGGGACTAACATGTAACATTTATTCAATCTCCTCTAACTACGAGGGTTCATTGGTTTCTTCTAGATCATTTTGGTATCCTAGAACTACAGTCCAAAATGCGCAGTTACCTTATGAAGAATCATGTTTCCATCCAAATATGTTGCAGATTTTAATCGACTTTCGTGCTTTGGCAAAAGACAATGCGAATGAGTGCAGAACCAGCTGATCAGTCAGGTGACTTCAATGTCTTTCCATTTCTTTCTTATAACATCATAATTTTTAGATTAGATTCTAAACTGATTTATTAGTGCTCTGATTAATAAATGTATTCTTTTGTGTGGTTAAATCAAATTATTTTATTTTATGAAAGAAATTGCCCTCTCACAAATTTTAACAGCCCCCAAATTCATTTCCTCCTGGTGCCGGGCTCTCAAGTAGCCCACTGGCATCAGTCAGCCTTCCATTACTTCCACCCAATGCATGCTGGGACAGGCTCCACTCACATGACCCTGAATGGAAGTCAGAGTGGGTGTGCTGTCTCGTTCACATGGTTCTCATAAACTGCACAGCTGATCTCAGATGAGGTACTGATTCTTCTGGTTGGAGCGATCTGCATCTGTCTACCACCTGCCTCAATACTGTATATCTTGCTACACTCTGATTGGATCTCCTGACTCACAGGGGAATGTCTACAGGGGGGCCTGGGATGGCACTGGTCACTCCTGAAATCTGATTGGCCACTACATTATCCTTCCCTCTTTCACTCCACACTGTCTTTCAGAGGCTATAGCTGAAGCTAGAGTCAAATCATATCATATGAAACTAGATGATCATCCATTGGTACCAGTGGCGGGCCGTCAGGACCTGCAAGACCTTCTCTGCTGGCCTAAAAAATATCTGAATCATAGACTGATAATAAATTATAGAAATATATAAATAATTATATTTTGTCCATGAATACTTATATACTTGTATATATACTTAATATATATATTTTTTTTAATAATTATTATTAAATAATTCAAAATGGTCTGTCCACTTCCTTTCAAAACTTTTCCCCTGGTTGCACTGCTTACAGATGTGTATTTTCATATTAAAGCATTTAATCAATCACATTTTAGCCATCATTTGTTGCCAGGGTCAAAGAAATCTACCTGGAGGCCTTCATAATCAGTTCTGCGGGCCCTGTAGCATAAAATAAGTGTTGATCAAACTGTTACTTCAACCACTCAGATTTTGAGTTTGTGACACCAAGGCCCTCTAGCAGGCGTACAGTGACGTCAGCGTATTCACACCCTTTGATTGGATAGTCAGATAGTGGACTAGCCAGAGCTAGCAAACTGCATCTGTAGCGAGCTAAACAAGCAATTTGTGTTGATTTAAAAGTTGTTTCTCCTTCAAAGAAACAAAAGGAGAAGAAATGGATTTGGTTGCAGATATATTGTCAAAGTGAAAACAAAGAAGACAAGACACGAGTAACGCAGCGCAGCTCGCACTGGTCCTGTGTTACGTAACGGGCACAGGTGTCAAAGAGGGGTTTGTCAGATTTGAATCCGATGACATTGCAGGTCTTATCATCTGATTTTTGGTAGAAAATGAATGTCTGTATAAAGTTTTGGCACAGTGTTATGAAGGCGCAGTGGTCATGTCTTCTGGATTAAATGGGGTGCAGGCTAAAATTAAGGAGAGAGCACCCTTGGCCTTATTCATACACTGCTATGCACATCAGCTCAATTTAGTACTGACTCAGGGGGCCTCAAAGCTTAAAGAATGCAAGATCTTTTTCGCCCACCTCAATGGCCTTGCTGCATTTTTTTCTAGATCGCCTCGGTGCACGCAACTACAGGACCAAATCTGCCAGCGGCTGGCGTCTCCCTCGTGTGGCACCAACACGGTAGTAATACACGTCCAGAGTGGTCAAAACAGTATTTGAGACGAGAGATGCTCTAAAGGAACAGTTTCAGCACATTCTCAAGCATCATGACGAGTATGATAATGACTGTGTGCTGTGCTGATGGATTTAAGCATGTCTGGATGATTTTGAGTTTTGTTTTTTGATTCACACCTTTAATGGCATTTTTGAGTATTCAGACGTGCTCTTTTCAATACTACAGGACAAAAAACTGGATGTACAGTTTTGTCTGGCAAGGGTAAAGGAGTTTTGTGACACTGTTGAGCGAGAGAGGAGCTGATATGAGGA
The DNA here is from genome assembly GCA_019097615.1 of Morone chrysops. Lineage (NCBI taxonomy): Eukaryota > Metazoa > Chordata > Actinopteri > Moronidae > Morone > Morone chrysops. Next base: position 2,216,441 of record JAGRRF010012898.1, read on the forward strand.
AATCTACGAGGCCACTGAATGCACCGCAGGCGCAACAAACGCACAAAGAGGTCAAGTGCAAGATCATCCCGCGCACTACCACCAACTCTACAGCAGGATTCTGGACAATATTACTATATATATATTACAATATTGCCAGACACAGACCAGACATTTTCAGCCCTAAAGCCAATTAAAACTTATGCCAGAAATACGACAGGGCAGGCTTGACTTACAGCAATAGCTTGGATGGCGATAGAAAAGGACTTCTTGGTGGAACTGAAACACATGGGTAATCTGTACCACAGAATAATTGAACTCTTCTTGAGGAAAGAAAGGAGGATGGATTTTGTGTACAAATAATTTATTTATAATATTGAATTTTTGGTGAGTAAAATGCTGCTAAATGAGGTTATTACTGATGCTTTTTTATGTTCAGTAAAAGAAGACAGGTTTGTTTCTTAAGTAAAGGCATTTATTCTGTCTAGTCAAATTATGTATCTAATATGCAACTGCTCTTTATACTGCATTTCTGCATAATAAGATGGTTTTTATAGCCATAAAATAGTTATTGAGGGGTGGATTGATTCAGACAGAGCAATACTGAAGGCTAAGGTGTGATATGCACGGCCCGCCACTGATTGGTACTAACCAGGTCATGCTAGCATGTCGGGATGGGGGTTAAATAATGCTCCAAAGCTAGGCTAAATTTTGTCAATGGAAAAACTGCCATGACTATTTCCATCACCATAAAAGGGATCCCTTGACCTCTGACATCAAGATATCTGGATAAAAAATGGGTTCCAATGGGTTCCATTCCCCTGCTGACTCGTCTCCAAAGAACGTTTGGAAATCGCCATAATGAGACATGTCTCACAAAGTGGCTAATAATGTTTCAGATCTCAAAAGTGATCTGGGACTGGGACATTGTGAGGAGTCTGGACTGAGCGGTGTCTCACTTAAATACTACATATTCATGTTAGCAGGATTTACTTACTGTAGTAGCTAAGTCAGATTCTAGTTTTAAGAACTTTCTTCTTTAAGCCGACAATGTGCTAATTCTTTATGTCTGTTTCCGTGTGTCTCTTTTTGTCCCCTGTCTGTTCAACTGGCTTTGTCTGTCTGGCTGTCTCTGTGTTTGTGTCAGTGTATGGGCGTGTTCTCCTTCCTCACTCTGGCTCCTCCTCTCAGCACACCCACCTTCCATCAAACAGTCACCACTGCCTTGACTGATACTGATTTATTTTTTTGTTAGCAGAAATTCTCAATATCTTTCACTTGTGCCACTGTTTCATGTATTGTGATCTAATTTTAAGCCCACGTGAGTGTGTGTTTGTCAGTAAATAAAACAGAGAAATAACCTACCCAGTTAGATAAAACATAAAAGATTCACACGTTTTATTCTGGGCTGAAAAAAGAGTGTGTTCAAGCTGCTGACAGGTTCATTTGGACTGTTGTTTTTGTTTGGACAGAGGCAGATTTGTCTTTAACAGGAATGGGCAGATTTGAAACCTTTAACCCCGTTCGACCCTGCGCACCCTCCCTGCTCTTTTTCAGTTTCACCATCTGTCAGCAGTCGACGGGCA
>JAGRRF010012898.1:2227618-2238444 GCA_019097615.1 Morone chrysops
CTACTGGTGGTTCCTTTAGTCTGTAAAAGTAGAACAGGAGCCAGAGCCTTCAGTTACCAAGCACAAATTTACTACATGTTACTAACTTTACTTCTTCCCCGAAGTTCTTTGTGCTTTCTCGTCTCTTGCAAGTTTTAATGGATCCTGGTGGAGCCTCCTGCCATGGTCTCGCTTGACTCCCATTGCTAATTTTACTGATATTATTGTTATTATTATTATTCATCTCCAAATGTTGTGGCTATTATCGTTGTCATCATCATCATCAACTTCAATCGTCATCATCATCATCATCATCAACTTCAATCGTCATCATCATCATCAACTTCAATCGTCATCATCATCATCAACTTCAATCATCATCATCATCATCATCATCAACTTCAATCATCATCATCAACTTCAATCATCATCATCATCATCATCATCATCATCATCATCATCAACTTCAATCATCAACTTCAATCATCATCATCATCATCATCATCATCATCAGTCATTCAGTCCAGGTAAAGTGAGGGAGTTGCAATCTGCAACTTTGCACTGGACCTTTAAGTTATGTCAGGTAAAACTACATCACGTTAACCACATAAGCTTTAATTTGAAAGTCTAACCGTTACTGGCATATTTATTCTTGCTAACTTGACCACCCTGCCTGTCCAGAAATGACATAATATACCGTGGCATATAAACCGCAGTAGTTGTTCCTAACCTTTTTCCTTAAGGGCCCCTTTTCTATCATTTATTAAAATGATGACCTCTGACTCAGTGACACATTTTATGGATATTCCATATTATATGAAAAATATAAACCTAAATAGGGAACACAGTAATTGCAGGAAGTTTGTGTAAAATGTGTGATTTAAATTAATTTTGAGCAGATTATTTGTTTATTATTTTTTAACAGTCATTTTTATTAATTTTTTTACAAATTCAGTGTTTTCTTGTCCCTGACGCTTGGCCATTGTTCTATTAGACAATTTACTTTACTTTACATTTCTTCACAGAAGTCAACCAAATGCTGAGGTATAGGCCTACTGTGTATATACTTTTAAGTTTTAGTGACCCCTAGTGGGGGTTCCGATCCCCGGGTTGGGAACAGCATTATACTTTGAAGCAGAGGGCCACTCATGAAATTATTATCCTTATATACAGTTCATATGTATGCCTAGTTTGGTAGTTTAACAGGGCAACAGAGTACTTCTAAAGTAATGACAGTCATTTATTTGTGTGCTAGGACAGTAATGCTATTCATTTGCTTGGACAAACTGAAGGAAATGAATGTGACAACAGATCTCTGAACAGAACTCAACAAAATGATTCAAACGAGTGAAGTCGCTCGTAACCTGTGCCTGTAGCTGAAATTCAGTTCTCTTGTCTGCAGGATGCAATAGGGAACCTTTAATGAAGCTGCTGTGACTTTTTTAAAATGCAATAATTACATCTCATCATGTCCACCTCTCATTGCTCCCCTCACCCAGCTTAAACACACCTTTACGCTCTGACCATCCCATTGATTTGAATACATACAACCATCAAAGGCAGAGTGTTGCTGTGCCTAAAAATAGGTTGATGTTTTTTTTCTTGACAAGAAGAGACCACTTTAACTTGATCAATACATCACTTTAAGTGAAATGCTAATGAAGTCCACCTACGTAACTCTCTTTTTAGCCACGCAGCATCAAAGCTGAGACCTCCCCACTGTAAAGCAGAGTACTAAATGTGATTATTTCTGTGCTCTCTTTGTTCAAATGAAAGATAAGTACATACAGTACAGTACATACAAACTGAACGTAGACCTGCCAATGATGCAAAGCAGATCAGTCGTCTTTGTTTTCTGTGCTCATGCGTAAGCCCACAATCTGATTCTGATACAGCCAAGCAAGATCTGAGGTTTGTAATGGGATAAGATGACCTATTAATGCTTAAGAGCCAGAACAACACACGTGATACTTTATTTAGCGCTACACTCTTCACACACTGCTGCTAAATAGGATTTGGGCTGTACTGTAAAGTTCCTGCATTTGTCTTGATGCCACATTAAGCTAAAACCCCTGAAACGTCAAATGAGTCAATTCATGAAAATACACTCTATTCGTTTTCAGTACAAAACCCACCCACATGTATCACAAATACATAGATATACATGTATAAAACACTGCTGAGAATAACATTTCTGTTTGCTGCTTCATAACACAATTTCTTTTACTATTAATGTATTTTTCGTTTATTGAAATTGTAAACAAAATTTGTAAACATTAATATTTTAATTGTTATTTTTATATGTAACATTCTGTCATTTTCCATATTATTAAATTAATATTTTTCTGGACTCCAATGCATTGCCATTCTATGAGGGCTGCCTTCATCATTGCTATAACCCAAATGTAATGTACTATTTGTTTCACCTCAATACATCAGAGATATACACAAGCCCAACCCGACCTGTGGTAACAGATTGTAGCCTAAACCCAGCGGGCCATGTCGGGTCCAGTCGGGTTCGGGCAGAGAATCAGTGTTCTACTCTATATGACCACATAAACAAACAAGACCATCAGAAGATTGGCTATTCCTGTAGTTATTCTTAATGCCACCGGATTGGATTTCCCTAGATATCAATGACACAAGGCAGTAGAAACACTTCCCCATTTGTCAACAGGGTGAGAGGACTGACAGATTGCATTTTTTTCTTTTTATTTTGAGACCAAACATGTATGTACATTAAAATGTAAATGTAAATGCAATAGACTGGATTACTGCATTTGACTATAGTACAGTGTACAGCAAGCATTTGAAAATAAAATGTCAAACTTCGTTTTATATTCCATTTTCAAATTGTTAGAAAGAAAAAAGACAGAAAATTAGGCTGCATTGTCTAAAGTAAGTGTGCTCCTTCATTTTGATATCACTTGCATCAATGGAAAATCAGGTGACATTTTTTATATTGCATTTTAATTTTTAAACTTGAATTAACATTTGAATACTCTCCACTGTACATTTTCATGTTTACATAGTTATTTTACCATAGTCCCCTACAGGCCTTCATATCTGGACATGAGAGACAACTAATGGTATCTGCTTTTAGATTCCCTGGCAGAGGACACCCTGTTCTCTGCTGTATGTGTGTGTGAGAGAGAGAAAGAGAGAGAGAGAGAGAAAGATGACCTCTGAGGCTAGTGGCTTCCCCTGTTCCTGCACTTCCCGGAATTTTTTATTCCTCCTTACACTCCCTGTGCTACTGTTAAATTATAGATACTAGCTGCTGCACTGACTATTCCAACTCTCTACAGCCGTGCATCAACACAACCATTATCCATTCACTCTTATGGAGCCTGGGAGTCCTGACAGCAGATGATGTGCGATGACGCTATGTACTTAATACAACTCTGTGAGCACAAAATGAAACATGTTGGAGAGCCAGTTGCCTGATTAAGTCTGTAACATCTCTCTGATGTTAGCTTACATCTGCCCTTTATGTCTTTGTCAATCCCCTTACTAGTGCTATTGAAGCATGTGTGGTAGCATTATCTGGTCCACCTTAAAGGTCAGTCCACCTTAAGCCTGATTAGGCTCCAATTGGCACCAGGCGTGGCTCCTTTATGCTTCCTTACAAATACTAATCAAATTATCAGGCTGTAAAGGCACCGGGCCTGTGGTGAGAGACTGAGTTTCTACGTGTATTTTATGTCAGTATTGTGTCATGAAAGACTTGCTGGGAAGATGGCTTTTTTCATAGAACTGGGCTGTTTATGCTGTAGAAAGATGCTAAATATTTTTTTAATTGGTGTCATACGACCAGAGAAAATACAAAAAAGGGTTGTGGTATTCCTTTTTTCTAAAAAGATACAAAGACAACAATCAGAATCCACTGGGCCACAACAGACCAATAAACGCTCCAGCTGGTGGGTGATGTACTGAGAGTTGGGCGCTCCTTTGTTTTAGCTTTGTCCATAGTATAGCATGGCCTGGTCACAAATGTTCTCGTATTACCGATGAACACTTCAATAAAATATGTTTTGTGCTACCTCTACTGTCAATACAGTTTGGTGTATGCTAGTGATATAAATTGTAGAATTGATTTATGACGCAGAAAGTGAACAGTTGAAGTACATGCTGCAAATACATACAGTACTGACTTCCAAATAAACAATCATTCAACTTTTCTGACAAGGAATGTGAGAACTTGGGCCAGTAGACAGTAGTTTACTAAGGCTTGTTAGCTAGGTAATGTAGAAGGAATCATTGTGTGACTGACATGATGGTCTTACATTAGCTGACCACAGTATTTTTGGAGTTTCACCAAACCATTTATCAAAACACAGCATTTCACTTAAATTAACCTTAAAACTTACAGTCAATGCCTGAGCACAGAAAGGAAGTCACTGTATCCTTTGGCCTCTGTTTGTTGAAGGTCTCCCTCCCAGCGCCGCCTCCATTGTGTCGAACCACAACGTTTATCTGTCCGCCCCCCTGGTGTTATTGTGGTCTACAACTTTCGGCATGAACATATACTGAATGCCCATTTACTTCAGCTTGCTTGCAGTGTCTAAGAAGACCTAGCCACCCATCCGACACAGTCTTCAGGGCTCACTCCAGAGCTGATTTTTCTTCCAGAAACCAATGATGACTAAGCCCATCTGAGGTTACCTCAACCCACTTAGATGAGGTCAAAGGCACTTTGGTCTGACTCTGGAGATAGTGTCAGGCACAGCTCAACACAACTCAGCATGAGTTAATTGCTAATGGAAGTTTCAGAGAAACTAGTCAAATTTAACAAGATTGCTGTCCTGAGAAAATGTAACACTCAGAAAGAAGAAAGCAAAGCAAATACTTGAAGAGAGTGTGGTGCATCTTCCCAAGAGAACACCTTTGACTAAATTGCAAAGATACAAATAGTAAGTAAGTAAAAGAGATAAGCAATGGTAATAGTAATAAAAGTAACTGTAGTAACAATAATAATAATAATAATAATAATAATAATAATAATAATAATAATAATAATAATAATAACAACAATAATATCAGTAATATTAGCAATGGCAGTCAAGCAGGACCATGGGTGAACAAACATCCTATTCTTACAGTACTGGCGCTGCTGTTTGCTGTCAGCAGAAGAAGGTATATCCTGTTTTCAAGCAATAAGAGGAAATTGTGACCTTGAAATCCATATATTTCATCACAACAGAGAGGGAAATAACCAATACTGAAAGGTAGCATAAAACAAACCCATTAACTGCAAAACATTCTATTTGAGTTCTCCATTAAAGTAATCGATTATTTAATTTAACACCTTGGACCGATGCTCCAACTGACAGGTTATTGCACTAACAAATGAATTTAATCTCCATCTAATGTTTTTCATTTCCCGTCCTTTTTTTTTATTAACAACTAACACTTTTCTTTTATCTGAGCTTATTCTTCCTCCAGGGTCTCATTCACAGAAGCCTTCGCTCAGCAGTGTTCAGTAGTTGAAGGAAGACTCAGCAAAAAGGTTTGTCCTTGATTTTATAAATGGAAAAGTGTTTTTTAGAATTTGGCAGAATTTTCATAAAGTGTACATTATAGTAAGCAGTCTATTTAATTTACAAGGTTAATCAGGTTCAGGTGAACTGAGGTGCAAGGCTGAGAATGTATAGAATAACCATTATAGACAATCAGTGGCTTTTTGCATTGAAGCTTTGCTTACAAGTTCAATGTGCTCAGCCATGACATATAGCCAACATACTGACCATAAAAACAGAAAAAGCCTTCAATGTCGTTCTTTGCTCTTCTGTCAATGAAGAAATACTCTCCAGTTCTGATATAGGCAGCTGTGGTACAGAGGCAGAGCAGGTTGTCCCCTAATCGGAAGGTTGTCGAAGTTGAAGTATCCTTGAGCAAGATACTGAACCCTAAGTTGCTCCTGAGTTTCTGTTCAATGGGCTTTGCCATCGCTGTGTTTTGAGTGGTTGAAAGGCGCTATACAAGTACAGGTTAATTTACCATTTACCATAACTGATGCTAACTAATGTTTTTAACAGCCCCTCATTACACACACCTAGCATTAAACCAGGCCCATAGCTCATTCTGTAGCTGCTGATAGGATGCTTATTGGTCCACTGTCTGTGCACAGCCTGGCAAAAGGGGGTTTTCAAGTGATCTTGCACATCCAGGTGCCTAGAAAGGTTAAGTTTGTACTGAACTGAGTTAAAACCAGCAACAGACTGAACTTCCAAGATCTGAGACTCAGCGATATAAGAAGGCCTTGGTGCTTCAACAATGTGCTTTTTGGATCATCTAACAGTATCTGAAACCTTAAGATCCTATTCACACCTCTCATTAACATGCAATCTGCATCTGCACATCCTCTCTGGATAAAGAAAAACACATAGTAATGCCAGGTGTAAAGGCACGCATTGTCATCAGTATGCGATCGGATCAGCCTCATCTGGAGATTGTCTGGCTGGCATTGTGATCAGATCTCAGCAGGGGCAAATACAATCCGTACAGCATGACCACATTCGTAAGAAAGAAAAGCACTGTTTTTCTCAAGAATTGTTGGAGAAATCTCTAAATGAATGCTAATGTTGCTCCATGTCTCTTAGATGTGTAAACTGTTTCTGACCAAGTTTGTCATATCCAGTCAAGGCTTTACAGTCTGTACAGTATAGGACACCCTCTGTCCTTAGACAGAGATGGATAAGGAAAGAAAAACCTGAACAGTAAAAAAATGGAAGATACCTCAAGAAGAGCAAAAGGGGAGGGATCTGTCTCCCACGGAGGACAGACATGCAATAGTTTTTCGTGTGTTTGTGTACAGAACAATCCAACAGTATGGACAACCAGGAAATTGACAATCAGGAAACATATATGATGAATGGATCCAGGAGAATGTAGAGCAACTTCCAGGCGTCGCCAAACAGACCCATGACCTCCTCTCTACCATGGAGGCCTGAAAGATGACAGACTACACAGACACACAAGAATAAAACTCAAGAACACCATTCACACAGTGAGAAGAAAGGGATATATATATAGAGAGAGAGAACACACAAAATCAAGGGTTGGAGAGAAGCAGTGGTTTTCAGAAAATGTACCGTATTCTCATCTGCAGGATAAACACAGACTGTAAGCAGTAGATTTACTGTATTCACATAATGGTAACAGGTTCTAGGTCATCAACAATAGGCAGTTAACTGAAAGTGAAGGCGAACAGAGGAGTTTTTCAGCTTGTTCACACCACCCGCGTCTGCATGGTGGAACGTCTTGAATTTGATTTCAGCTCCCGTGATAACAGCGCCTCACGCACACTCAGCTGCGTCTGCAGTGAAGCTTCACTAGAGAGTCAAGGTCTCGCCTATTTTTACTGCAAGCCACACGTGTCTCCCAGCAAAAGGATGTGTTGGTAGTCATATCCACATATTTCACTGCAGTTTAAACTTAATTTTCAAAGTAAAAGCGCTGTAGTAATCATTTACTTTAACACGACTTCACTTCACTTCCCGAGTTCCATCTCTGATAGAGATGAATACAGAGCAGATATTACATATTATATTTGTCGCTGACCCTGAGCAACCAACTGCTTCATCTGTCAAATAATTCTACAATATCAGAAAAAGAGGACTAGATAGTACCTTGTTTACCATGTAAGGATGTCAATGGAAAAGGGGACATGGAAGGTCGACAATTTGTTGTGGCCATCCATTGTTGATGAGGCCTATTTTCTGTAGTCTGTCAGCATTCAACTAATTTCCAAGGATAAGCAATTAAAAAATGTCTTTTTCCCACTTTCTGTGTTTTGTGTTTGCAGACACTGAATAGGTTTTCTCCAGTCCTTGCTCTCCTAAGATCTGTGACAGCCCGTTGTCTGGCCTGGACTGCTGCTCTCTGATCCACTGGCTAAACACGTTCACACATCCAATGTGCTGTGTTCACAGCTGCTCTGGTGTAGCCACATAGAAAATTGGCTCTGATCAGCCAGGCCTGAAAAGGTTCAGAAGTTGAGATGTGTCCAAAAACACAGGTCTCCTTGAGGCTGTCTGCCACCATCCAAGCCAAGCTTTTATTGATTTGTGGCATTATCTTTCGTGCTTTGCTTGACATTTGTGGGGCATGGTCAAGTGTAAAACACAAAAACCAAAACTGACGGATACGCATTTGGACAGACACATACACTCACATTGACTGTATGCCCTTATCCTGTATTTTTATGCTTCTAAGAGAAGTCAACACAGTAGATAAGGATGCTGCCCTCACACAACCTCATGTTAGTTGCTGCATAATAGAAAGTCTTAACATATGTCCTCACTTCAAAGATACACCATGCATATACACAAACACATGTGCACACCCAAAATATGCACACTAACCCACCCACTCACACTTTTCAGAAGCCGCTGTGCCAGCCTTGTGTGGGCTGTGCAGCCTAAAGCTGTTTCTGCATCCTCGGGCTCCTCAGTCCAAACCCCAGCCTCTTCCTTTGATTTCTGCATCCATCCAAAACGCAGATAACCCCAAAGCACCCATTTCAACGATACAAAAGTTGGGAGATTTTTGCTGTAATGTACATGTAAGAACTGCCACCTGAAAGCTTTTATTCTTTTTTAAGACTTGAATAAGCATCCTTTATTCATTCTGTGGCCCACTGAGCATGAGCAGTCGGGGGTTCAGTGTGCCACCTCAACAATAGTTGCTGACGTTGTACTTGAAGTGAGCTGTTGGGGTCTTTTTAAAGAGGGAGAGATAAAGTGTTTGCTCTGGTTTTGGAAAGGAAAGTGTGAGAGCTATTATTTATTTAGGTGTGTGTTTTGCCTTGTATGCAATGATTCCTCTGAGCAGCAGCAGTATTTATTGTTTGCTGTAGTGTTTGTCTCTTTCAGGACCGGTGAGCTCTACCGCACACACTGGGTCTCATGCAGCCTTCCTTACTGGTTTCTCTGGGAGGTTTGCTGTGTTCCAAGTCAGATTCAACAAACTATTTGAACAAAAATGTCATAAATCTTTTGTTTCAACATGATGAATAGTGTCGTTTCGTGAAGAGGTGATTTGATCATTAACATAAAGGACTACGTTCCACATTCGCCCTTTCACACACATTCACTCAGCCATGGCAAAGCTCATCGAACAGAAACTAACGCATTCAAACAAATTCACACACCAATGCACGGTATCGGGAGCAATTCGGGGTTCAGTATCTTGCTCAAGGATGCTTCAACACGTGGCAGGAGGAGCCAGGGATCGAACCAACAACTGGACGACCCTCTCTGCCACTGAGTTACAGCCGCCTAGGGTCTTTTTTCTATAGAAAGGTTCTAATTGAAAGGAACCGGACATATTTGAGTGTCAGCCATGATAAGAGCTGTTCAAATGCTCTAAATGCTGAGGAAAGGAGCTTTAATGCTTCCTTTCTCACATCCTTTTAGAGGACACTCTGGGCCATTTTTATCTTATGACATAACTTGTTAATATCTTCTATGTTTTGAACTTGTGTATACATAAACATATTAAAATGATCAAAGTTTATATCTTGTAGGGTTTGCATTAGTTATTCCTCTTTTTGGGCTCTGTTGTGTTGCCAGCCTTTAGGAATATCATTTCAATATCTTAATTGTTCTTCAGTCACAGATGGTGACGATTCACAATGAGTTTTATTTCCAAGTAGGTTTTCAAATACAAGGAATTTGCCTCTGTATATTGGTGCATGACAATAAACACAGGACAAGGAAAAGAAGGACTGCAAGTATAAATAGAAAAATTTTAAATTAACAAGACAATAGTAGATTATCTGTATAATAATAATAATAATAATAATAATAATAATAATAATAATAGTTATTTTAAATAGAATATGTACAGTTTGTGCAGGAATGTGCAAAAGATTACAGTATTAAGTATAAAGAATATCTTCAATGTTCAGAAGATTATGATATGTACAGTACAGTAGTAGGTTTGTATAACTGGTAGTCTGTTAATGAACCTTGGCAAGGAAGTCATAGTTTTCACTGGGTTGTGTATCACCTATATGAAATAACATGGTTAGAATGCAGGTAAAATTTGATATTTTGAGTTAATTACTTTTTTGATTGATATATTTGTTGATCTATTGTTAGAAATGGAATATAATATTCATAGATATGTTTTCATTAGTGTATAATCACTGTTACCTTAGAATGAGCTGTTTCCGTCCCCCACCATTGTGGCCCCATGTTCAAAGAAGGAGTGACAATCAGACATATAAAAGACATGCTTCTCCAGGTATGGAAATTATTAGGCTTATCTTTGTTGACAGTTACCAATTCAGATTATATTTGGTTAGGTACTTTCTTTTTCCTTTTTCTTAAATAGCCCAATACAACTGAAGTACACAGAGACATAGCTATCCACTGGCTTGGAGAGAAGGAAAAGTACTGTTTTCAAGGAGTTCAGAGTAAGTAATCAACATCTTGAAAGAAAATGAAATCTACATTGGGCAGTGTAAATATACAGGGCAGAAACCTGCTCCTTGTCCCAGTTTTAAGTATATTACACTTCTGGCCACACCCCAATCTGTAATATCATAACAATGGTCTGTTCAGATAGGTGTTGACTGCAATGGCATGGGAAAATACTTTCAATGTATTACAGTTTTTCTCAATTGTTTACACAGACATACTGGTACTTGAGACACAATGACCACAACATGTAACTCATGCACCAACCCCCTGAACCAATTCTGCTAAACTACAAGCACAATTCCTGCTTTACACTCAAATTGCAGTTCTAAAACACACTTTTTTCAAAACACTACACACAATTCTCTGCATTTGGCACAATTTTCATGAAAAAAAAATCTTGTTTTCACAAGGAACACG
>JAGRRF010012898.1:2266451-2277922 GCA_019097615.1 Morone chrysops
AAGAAGTAACAATGCTTTGAACTTTGGGTAATGACATCACAACTTTATAAGGTGATAATATCTTAGCTTTTTCACTTTGCCTGTTTATTCTGCTGCCCCCAAGTGGCCAACAAAAAAAGGAAACAATTAATGCAGATTTAAATGTGCCTGTATTTTAAATTCAATTACTTTTTAAAGGTTATCATCTTGAATCAACAAAAAAACACTACCTAACTACTAACAGTTGGAGACTAATGGAGTTAGTACAGTGCTAACTAGAATTTCCAGTAGCATGTGTCATTGTCATCATCGAATGTACATCACTTTACATATCAGCACTGTCATTGGGGAATGGGATGAATATTCAGTACATCTTGGCTTGGAAACTGACATGTGGCTACACTTATGCTAAGGTTAGTGTCTGAAATGGGCCGCTAATCACCGGTACTGAGTACTGGTACTTTAGATTTTTGTCCACAAGTACCAAGGTATTTTTTCCGAGGGGTATACAATACAATTTGTGAAATATTTGCCTAAAAATAACTATACTTTGGTGCTAATGCTGGTGAGGTGCTCCTAAATGCCTGTGGAACTGCATCTCTGTGTAAACACATAGCATGCTTACAACTAAGAAGACAGCACTTTTAATGTATTTGTTTAAAAAGGATTAAAAACGGCAAAACAGTTAGGGTTATGTTGAGGGTTAGGGTTGTGCTGAATTGGGGTACTGGCACCTTTTTGGGTCCAATATGATGGCAAACTTACCCAAAAGCTCCCGTACAAAATCAAAACATGTTATTGAACCTCTTCTGATTCAGACAGGGAGCCGAGTGTTTAATGCAGTCAGCTGTAATCACTGTGTCATTACCACCAAGAGTGAACCTGAAGAGTTCTATTTGATTGGTGCTCTGTACCAGAGGATTTGGAGTGTGATTAGAGCCTGTGTGTACATGATAGTGGCAAGAGAATGCTGGCAGCCGCTATATGCTCTGACCACAGAGATAATATACTGTGTATAAGGAAGCCGGTCAGTCGTGACCTCATCCTCACTGTCATCCTTCAAGTTTTTGTCCATCAGATCCATCCAGTAAGTGTGAATCCTGCCAGCTGCTAAAGCATTCTGGGAGACACTTTACAATGTATGGTAAAAAGGAGGACCTCTGTATCCAGTCTGGACTGTGTCAGTCCTTGCTTATAGACATATCTTTATGCTCTATATTTTATTCAAAAAAAATGTTGGACCACCAAACACTGATGTTCTTGAGTTTACAGTGGAATCAATCCCTGTACTTCCAACTGCACACCTCCACAGCTGTGACACAGCTTCAGAAAGCTCCTCCAGAGCCACAGAATACTTTATGCAACTGTTCTTGCAGGCTGAGTAACAGTACTCCTGACTTATGAAGGATATATTCAAAATTGGTTGTGTGCCATTTTAATATTATATTTCCATCCAAATGTATGTATTTTAACTGAAATTCAAGTCATTTGAAAAAGAAAATGCGAATGAATGCTTGTTTCCATCTACTACCATAATGCAATTATTAGGAGTTGGTTCATGAGATAGGCTATAGGTGGTGCCAAATCTCCAGTCGGAAAATGAGAAGAAGAGGGCACAACAAGATTACGTGATTAAAAGAGCGCCAGTCAAAGCTCAAACGGTGGAAAACATTCAGAAAACAGGATGGAAATATGACATTTGTGTTAGTTTCATGTATTAATGTGAGTAAGGTTCCATCAGATCTGTGTGCAGCGATCATGGATGTGACGTAAATGTTCGCTACATCAGAAGTTATTTGGAAGAAGTGTTTCCTTCTCCCACTAAACCACCTCAAGCAAGTGTAAAAATAACTGATGTTTTGCCGTTTCCATCAGACTTTTCTAAAACGATACTTCAAACTGTGCCTCAAAATACTTTGATGGAAACAAAGATTGTGACTTTCAGTGGAAGTCAAAATCAGCTGGCTGGCTATGCATTTATTTTCTTTCACACTGTTGTGAAAAATATACATTATTGATTTAATTAAATATTACCTAATGTAGAATATCAGATAGAAGCATATTATGCATACCCCTATAGATGGGTATGGCCTGGCCTCCTCAGTAGCCACCCCAGTTTGGTGTCACATTTCTCAATAACTCATTAATTTAGAATAATTTTAAAAATAAAGTGTTAAAAAAATTGGAAATTGTGGAAATTAAATAATTAATATGTTATGACCACAAGTGATAAAGAGACATGTATTTGAAAAAATGTTTGAAGATTTGGAAATCTCCATCAGCTTCACTGATGTGCCACAAGAGTTTTGAGTTCAAACATCTCCATTTAGGGCCTTTCCAAGCAAATAGTGATACATGTGATTGTTTTCATTGTCTCCATGACACCCTCTGGCCAGCCCATGTATATTTCTCTAGATCCACCCCTGGTTTGGGAAGCCCTGCTGTAGAGGACACCATTATGCCCTAAATGCTTACATGTCTTCCCAAAAACCTCAAACATCATATGACAATAAGAATAAACACTTCCACTGCTTTTAGCTCCTATTAGCATTGTTGCTATATCAAAAACAGGTCTTGTCTTATTTCCATGAAAAGACTCCCTGTGTTTTACAACTGCTTGCTCCAAAGCTGTGGGCGTTTACATAGAGCACGTGGAGGCATCATTTGGTCAACGTGCGTTTGTGTCTCTCATTGTATGGAAGCCCATTTCTGCCAATGTAACAGTGGAAAAAAAAAAACTAAAATCTTGTGAGTTTATACTGAGAAACTTTGTCAGAATATTGTCTTAGTATCTCAAAATAATTTAAAATAATAACTTTGTCATACTAGGTCACTGTTTTGAGATGCTATATCAAAGTATTGAGAAAGTTTCTTAATTTAATAACTTACAAAACCTCCCGCCACACTGGCGGAAATGGTCTTCCATAGTCTCCGCCCTGACAAACAGTCAGTACAGACAACCAGCGCAGCAACACTGACAGACACACGGCACTCTGACAGGGCCAGCAGGAGCAAACTAAATTAGCTAAAATGAAGGACAATATTTTGTCACGAATATTCGTGATAATCCTGTGTGCGGCGGTTTTTATCGCCGTGTTGGTGGTTAACGCTTTGGCCGGAGCGGGCAGAGGTGAGTCCATGTAACGTAATTCACATCTACTGCACTAAACTTACACTGGCTTTTCTGAAGTAACTGCTAATTTACATTTTAGCACGTGTAATTTGTATTATGTGTATGAAGCCGTTTTCTCCTGAACGTTAACGTTATACAACTGTGTTCAACAGTTACGAAAGCGCTAACTGGACGGGTGGGAGGCTCCCTGTTAACTAACGCTGACTGTGTATTGCTGGAAGCTCATTAAGTTACGTGTCTGCTGTTGTCTTACAAAACAATGTCTAACATTAACATTATTTACTTCCACCACCATGCAAGCCTAACCTGAAGTCGCCATGTCTACTGGTTATGTAGTTAGCTGCTTATTAAACTCGACATTTAATCTGCTTTTGTTGAGGAGTCTTTGTTGAAAGAAGACTTGCTGACAGAAATAAAAAGGATGCTCTTTGTTCAGCCAAATGACAGGAAACCTCTAATGGTTAACAGCTGGTAGTGCTGTAAAGCCTTGCATCTTTAAAATCTAAAAAAGTTGAATAGGATTCGTTTTATGGTGCTCACATTAAAAATGACCAACCTATCATATCTGTATGTAAAAAGCTGTATATAGTGTACATACAACTATTATTCTATTTTTTCCATTTTCATTATATCTTGTATTTTTCTATTTTATTTTTATTTAGCCTGTATTTGTTGTGTTGTATGTGGAGCTGCTGTAGGGAGTGAATTTCCCCAGTGTGGGATCAATCGAGTCTGTCTTATCTAATCTAATGTCAACAGACATGACTGTTAGCAGTGATTATTAGAATGACCTTATATGACAAAGACATGGAAAGAACTAAAATAAAGTTAACATAAGCGCCTGTGGTCTCCCTCCACCCTCTGGTGCTCTTGGAGAGGAAAAAAGAAGTCATCTTAAAAAGGAAAAAATTCCCACATCCATGGGTGTGGCACCAAAAACTATTCAAGGCCTCCATTGGTGGATGTTTTTCCTCTTTTTGTACTTTTGAGATACTTTATACTCTACTCCAACCTTTTTCATCTTTTCTATCATTTAGTAAACTGACTCTTTCATTTCATTTCTTTCATCATTTTCATATGATATTTAATGCATAACAATAACAGTAGAGAACAGCTGATAAGCGGTACAATGAACCCAAACAGTGAACACAGTAACTGCTGGATGTTTGTGTAAAACCAGAGATTTGGATGAATTTGGAGCAGATTATTTCCTGAATATTGCATGTATTGAGATGAGGTTTTGGGAATTTTTTCATACAGGTTTGACTGTATTATATTGTTTGTTTGTTTTTATTTTCTAAATCAACCATATATACTTAATAGGCCTGATGCTTGGCCATATGAAATATCCATAAAAGATGCCACTTGGTCACTCAATGTTAGGAAAGAAGTCCCTGAAGGAAAAAGGCTGGGAACCACTGTATTAGGCTAGAGTGTTTAATAAGCAGAGCAGAGTGTACACTTCTTCCTACTCCCTTTTGAACATGTATGATTCAATTTCATTTGTTAAGAGAAATTAACAACTGAGCTGTTGCATGTACAGGTTTGACCTGTTCTCCTTTTCTTTTCTTTTTTCTTCTTCTTTTTCCTCTCATTATATTATATTATATATTTCTCTTCATTTCACTTTTATTTTTTCTTATTTTTATTGTTTTTGTTGGCTTTTACATGTTGGAAATAAAATTCTCGATCAATCAGTGTGTGTTCAGGTCACCGTGCCCTTATCCTGTGAGATATAGACCAACTGCATATTTTTAAAGTTTTCTTACACCCCTTAAAATCAAGAACGCATCCCTAATCCTAGTGGGGGTCCCCCACCCGCAGGTTGGGAACCACTGCTCTACTCCTCTACATTTTGGTTGGAAGTACTTTTTACTGCACTCTGTAACATTTTACATATTAAATATAAAATGAAATAGATAGAAGATAAAACGATTTAGCCAGTTAGTTAGTAGTAATCTGTTTAGTTAGTAGTAGTTACTGTAACTAGCTACGACATACACATTGATGCATCAGTATTAACAGTGAGTAGTATTTTTGATTAAGCAGTTTTACTTGTAGTGGAATATCTTTACATTGTTAGAGCTGTGTGGCGATATGATACGTAGCACGATACAGTGGTTACATTTCATTATATTGCAATATGTATATGTATACTGTAAGCAAGGAGATATATTGCAGGCTTTTTAAATCTAATTTTAGGAAGTTGTCATGGTATAAAGCAGTGTTCTTTCAAAGTGGAGCCGAAAGTTTGAGGGAGGATGAGAGAAAATGATCTATCTCCTATTATTATGTGTAATATAAAATCTAATTTATAATATTATTTAACAGATTAAAATGTTATTTGCTTCATTGATTACAGAAATTCAGTGTTGTTGTTTAATATACAGTGGTATTGTATGTGGTATCATAATTTTGCTGACATTTTATGGACCAAACAACTAATCAATGAATCAAGAAAATGATTAACAGCCCTAATCTTCAACCTTAAAGTTACAGTTTGTGTTTGGCCCATACAGAAATGCTTTTCCCAGTTTGGTGGGGATTGCAGAGCCCTGACATCACCCCCGTCTAACCCCACTGGGATGAACTGGAACGCTGACTGAGAGCCAGGCCTCATCAGCCGGGTCAGTGTTGAACCTCTGTCTCAGGACTGACTGGATGTCTTTGTTGTTGTTTTCCAGGTCCGTTCCATGTCTCTACAGGTAATGTGTCGGCCCGCTACGAGACAGATATCACTCCGGCTGGCTGGACATTCTCTATCTGGGGTGTTATCTATACCTGGCTCACACTGATGGTCATATACATCACTTCATATGTATTCAGAGGGTATGCAGAGATTGAAATAGTCACACTAGACATTACTCATGTAGATTTAATCTGTTGGTCAGAGCATCATGCAGATGAAACTGATATTTCTCTTTCTGTGAATAGATCCTGGGCTCAGTGTCTGCTGCCCTACGCCTTCTATTTTTGCTGGCTGTCCAGCATGGTGTTGAACATGATATGGCTGCTACTGTGGGACAGAGAGTACGTCTACTACCTTTACTTATTACTATAAGTGCACAGAAACAACAACAGCAATGAAAACAAATAAGGGAATGTGGATGTGGGTCTCACTATGGGTGAGAGGAGGGCATTGAGGAGGACTAAAAGCACCCTGAAATGAACCATTAGTATTATTAAATGTAAAGATAATATTATCAACCTCCGTCTTGCTCATCTGCCCTGTTTGTCATGGCCACACACATGCAAAGCAGAGAGGCTTGTGTGTGTGTGAGAGAGAGAGAGAGAGAATGTGTGAAGGGAGTGTGGCTTTGGCTGCGTTCACACAACATGGTTCCTTCCGTAGGGTTGTGCGGATATGTGGCCATGTTTATGAAATCATAAAATATGACCAAAAAAAACCCTCACAAGTAGCTAGAAGAAAAAAAGACATTTGGTACAGCCCTACCTCATAGCATTACATTAGTTTGATAATAATTAGATTTTTAGTGTGTTTGCCTCATTAATAATTAACAATAGCTTTGGGTTAGGTAGTGAACCATGATCATTAATATAAATATGAAATAAGACGGGACCATTGTATAGCCACTGGTATTCTGTAAGTGGTCTGAGAATCCATTAAAATACAATGTAATAGTATGTTATGACTGACGTATATTAATCTATAATATCAAGGCCTTAGATAGACTAAGTGACAAATATAAAGACAGTACATTTCATAGCAATCTTTGAACTGTCCATTTGTAATAGAAAGTTGTCTTTCATAGTGTTGATACGATGCATTTATGGTGCCTCTGTCTTTTTCTCTTGCTGTCTTGCAGGTCGATGCTAGCAGCTCTGGTCGTATTAATCATGATAGCCATTTCCAACTACAGTGCTTTGTTCTTCTGTTGCTTTGCCACGGATTACTACGGACTCTGGTTACAGTCGTACCATCGCAAAGACCTAGGCTGTCTCTATATACTGGTACGGCAGAGTGTGTGTGGACAGATGGGTTTATTCAGTACACTGCTGATGGCAAAAGTGTTTTTTTTTTAAAAACACACTGTCCCCTGTGGTTGATGTCATCTTTGTGCTCATGCTGATATGTTTAGATCCAGAATGGTTTGGCTCTCTACACCACATGGACATCCATCGCCTCACTGATCAATTTCTCAGTGGTTCTCCACCTGTGGGGTGTGGACAAGAGCACAGCAGCAACAGCCTCTCTGTGCATCCTGTTTGGAGAGGTGATGGGATGGTAAGCTATGATTGGACAAGGTTAAATGATGCTAGTAGAGACACACTCACCGTGCTGTGATACTAGCATATTTAAATTTTTTTTGTTTTCTGACGATGAATGCAGTTATCATTTAAAGGTGTAGTTGCAACCCCCATGTCTCACCCTCCCTTCCAAAGTGTGTAGGACAAACTATGGTGGCCAAGACACTTGTGAAAAACATGAAACCCCCTATCTAGAGCCAGTATGTGGTTTGTCCGTTCTGGGCTACTGTAGAAACATGGAGGTTCAACATGGCAGGCCCACTCCCCCTGTAGATAAAAAGGGCTCATTCTAAGGTGAGGATTGCTTTGTCTTTGTGTGCAGGTTCATCCTTGAGAACTGGGTGCTGGACCGTTGGGTGCGTAACATCCTGACAGTCTACCCTGTGGTGATTGTGGCCCTGGTCGGAAACATCTTGAAACATTTTAACCGAGCTGATCCCACTACGAATTCTGTGTTTATGGGTGAGTGTAACATGCTGGCAACACCAGTCCTGCTTCTATCTTTATAGCCTAACAAGCTAACCAAGTGACTGGTTTTCATCTGACATTTCTGGTGAATGTAGGAATCCTTTCTGTTCTCAAGAGCTTTCCATTTTTAAACTGTGAGTTCTGGTGGTTAATCAGGTAATTTACTGTTGCATTTCTCTCTCAGTTGTACTGCTGGTGTTAGCATGTGTCCTGCTGTTTTTCCGAATCTGTACCGTCATCTGGAGAAACATCAGGCGGCCTCTCCACTCCCCAGGCTCAGCGCGGCTGATGGTATCACCCCTCGACGGCAGCAAATTCAAGATCTTTTATTAAACAATAGGAACTTGTACAGTCCTGTACCCACTGCAGCCTTTTTAACTTTCAGCCCCAGACTCACACTTATATACACTTTCACACAAGACACTGCAGTGCTCAAGGATAGATTTTAATATGAAATGTTATGCTTTTGAGGTTAACTTGTCATGGATTTGAAACTGTATTTCTTTCAATGGGATGTTTAAGATTGGCTTGAAAAAGAAAGAGATGGTGTACTAAACCGCTACTGTTTTCACTATTTGCCAATAATATTGTTTATATGTAAAGTACTTTTTATACAGATTAATTTGTGTGATTTGATGTTTTTTTGGGCTTTTTTTTATTTTATATCCATACACTGACAATAGATACACTGTCAATATATGTTTTATGCTTTTGACTATAATTTGAGTACATGAACAATCATTTTCTAAAAGTACTTAAGTGCTTTGTTAAATTCATTCAGATTTTCCAATTAAAGCAGTCTTTTTCACGTCTAAGGAATGTATGTAAAGTCAACTGCAGAAAAATTGTATTCCGTTGGTATATACCGTAGGGAATGTGTTTCCACACCATTAAACAAATGTTACATGGAGATCGTGTTCAAGGACCCCACACATAAAGACAGTCTGAAAGAAGCGTATATTAAGGATAAGCAGTAAATGCAGAGGTGCTGGCACTAATGGATCAGCACCGTCCCTTTGTGAGTGGTGACTTCTGGAGAGGTCATGTCCTACTGCTTGCACCTCACAAAGATTTAAAGTACAGTTTCCCTCATCACAGCAGCTGTAAAAATGTGTTTTAAGTTCAAATAAAAAATAAAATAAAAAATCAGTATCCTAAAGGGCACAGAAAACGACTGGTAGGAGCCAAAGACAACATACTTTGACTACACAACAAAGGGTACATTGCTGCTCCTCCAGTCTTTCCCTTTTTCTGGGATCTCAGAGAGCAGCTACGGTAGATAGAAGGTAGGTAGAAGAAAAAGATATACTTTCTTAATCCCTCGGGGGAAATTGTTGTTTTCACTCTTTTTGCACACACAGGCTGAAATACACACATGCACTTGTGGACATGCAAACAGGGAGAGAGTGATGGGGCTGCCATGTTAACAGCACCCCATGAGCAGGCTTGAGGTTAGGTTGTCTTGCTCAAGGGCACCTCGGCAGTACACAGGAGGTGAAACTGGCACCTCTCCAGCTACCAGTCCACACTCCATATTACCGGCGATCCTCCGGTTCCCAAGCCCCTTGCGACACTGAGCTACTGCCGCCCCAAAGTCGTAGTCGTCCCATCCGTATGTTCAGCATGGTACAGTCAGACTGACTATCACATTCCCTCCCTAACTTCATGTTGAGAGTGCCCAATGTGACTTAAAGAAGACACACTTTGTTGGAAACCTTATAGGGCTTTGTCTCAGTCTTTGTTGGTAAGCTCTTCCAAATGCTCACAAAGAATTCCCTGTGCTTTATATTTGGCTATGGGCACATCCACTGTCACATCCTGTCACATATATGAGATTGGTGCTGAGCATGTCTGTAGATTGGTTGAGACAGGCCCACAGGGGGTGACAGTGAAGAGAATGGAGGTGAGTTAATGTGCATGAGAGCTCCAGCTCAGTGGCTCTTGTCTTCAGCTTTCTCACCAGGGTAAGCCTCTGTATAAAGGTCAGCTGAGGCCAGCTGTGGATTTGTTTGTGATCCCAGAAGCTTTGAGTACAGCTCATGCGGTTGTAGTGTCTACAGAGAAGAGTCGCCAGGTCCTTCAGAAGAGCCAGACACACGCTGCAAGGTTTTGCCTTATCCAGCGAACATTTTCCTTTTACCGGTGGTCGGAGTTTCATTTCCTCACAATAGACAGAAAGCTATGCTCTGATCCAGACCAAAACTCTTCCTACTATTCATGTTCATTTGCTGATCTGCAATTTATTTGCAAGTCAGCTGTTGCACCTCACTGTATGTCGAAGTTGCAATTCTGTGAAAGAGGAACAAGGAAATGTGTGGCCAAAATGGACAGGTCGCGTTGTGTGTGAGCAGAATTGTACAGGTCCTGCTTTAATTCCAGCAGGAGGCAAAGATTGTACTTGAACTGCCAGTGTGTTTTCAACCCATGTTTAGAAAATAAAGTGAAGCATATGTCACAAAAAGGAGTCAAAACACATTTACATTGTAAAACAAAGTACACTCTTAAAAATAATGCAATGCATTCACTGGTTTGGTTTGGTCTGTTGTTGAGAAGCTTTGACACAGCTTGGCTCAGATTATTCATAACTACTTCATCAGACATCATTTGTCAGATTGTATAATATAATAGTCAAACAGATCTTTTTCACAACAGCCATTAATTAAGGTCTGTTCCATTCAGGTCAAACAGAGTTAGGGTGCTGTGTTTACCTTACTATTTTATGTCAAAATGGCTGCTGTGAAAAGAGTCTACTGTAAATAATTATGATTTAACTATTTTATGATCATAAATCATTAATTATAATCATAAAATACTGCAATTAACCGCAGCTGTTTTTGCCATCAAAAAGATATCAACAAGGCGTAAATTACCACAAGAATGCTCACTCCTCTACTGTGTGGCTCAATGAATAAAAATGAATGGAACATGAGAAGAACAATAGAAAAACAAAAAAGGCATAAAAAGGAGAATATCAGACGTGGTTAGGATAATTAAGCAGAAATGAAAGCAGGGTGGAAATAACTCCTGCTGCAACAACACATACATGTACTAGTGGAGTGGGACAGTATGGTGTCTCCAAAATAATGTGTTTTAAATGTATACATTATTCTATTGAGCCATTTTAAATTGAGTTTGCAGAAAGCTTTTAGTAGTGATGAGGATGTATTGTTGTATAATGCAGAAATAACTAGGCCCAGCCCTCATAAGATAAGATAAGATAAGATAAGATTGTTCTTTATTGATCCCCCTTAGGATAAATTCAAAATTGACACAGCAGCATTGGGTAATGTAGTGCAAAAGAAAGAGTACAGAAGTGGAGGTACAACAAGATATCACAAAATAAAATATTACAAAATATAATAGAAAATATAAGACTATAACTGAAAGTATATACACTATGCAATATTCCAGTAAGAATGGGGTGCAAATATTTGAGCAGCTTGACTAAAAACTAAACTACAGTGCTTTGAGGCTCGGGGCTGGATCAGTCTGTAGCTGAAAGTGCTCCTGAGCTGTCTGAGCTCAGTGTAGAGAAGATGAGAGGTGTTGTCCATGATGGTCTCCACACTGTCCAGCTCCATCCCCACCACCGAGCTGGCCTTCCTCACCAGCTTGCTCAGCT
>JAGRRF010012898.1:2277932-2288037 GCA_019097615.1 Morone chrysops
CCTACTCCCAATGCCTCCTCCCCAGCAAACCACAGCAAAAGAAGAGGACACTGGCCACAACAGACTGGTAGAACATCCGTAGCAGTGCACACTTTAAAGGACCTGAGCCTCCTCAGAAAGAACAGCTCTGTCCCTTCTTGTAGAGGGCCTCAGTGTGGTCCATCCAGTCCAGTTTATTGTTAAGTGTGGTAGTTAAGTAGTGGGGGACTACCTAGGGGACACATGGGTGTGAACACAGTGGCACCCTGAATGACTCAGATCCAGAAAGCAGCACATACATACAGTGATCAAACAAGACAACTTATCTTGCCTTGTGTCCTCTTATTTTGAGCTTCACTTTGTAAAGCCTCTGATGCTGGGAGTTTTGTTTTGTTTGCTTTGTTTTTTCTTCCCTCTAGTGGTCATAATTTCTTAATGCAGATTCAATAATATTTGTAATCAATTGTATATTTTTTGTTGGGGGGAAAAAAAGAAAATCTCAATAAACATAAAAAAAATAATAAAAATAAAACAACTATAAAAGCATATTGTATTTGCTTGAGAAAAAATACTTGCCCTGTTTTTCTGAATTTATGAGGTACCTCCAGAAGGCTTTCCATTCTCAGGACTGGCTCTCAGCCCCCCTTACTATCCCATAACAGTGGGCAGACAAAGGTCAGAATTCTGTAAAGATAATAGAGCCAATTGTTTTTCTTTTATACTTAATAAAAACTTTTCTCTGAATTCTGAGAATATAATCTCATTAATTCAGGGCAAACCTTTCTCCAACACCTCATCTTTTGCAACACTTCTTTGATATCACTGATTGGGGAATTCAACATGCTTCATGGTTTGAATCCATATACACAGCAATGATTTTTTTTGCTCCATTAGACTAAAAAACAGTTTTAAATAAATAAATCGCCACACATTCAGAGCAAATATTCCAACTGTACAGTGCTGTTTTAGTCCAGAGGAGGAGTGTGCAATAATCATATTTTACCATAGAGACAGTGGAGATAAACTTGCGCATGCTAGTTTATTCTTGACCAGTAAATAGTAGTTTGGGTATGGTTTTGCTAAAATGTGGTACAACATCTGAACATTTGGGTTATATACAAGATTCTATAAGTATTTCATCCTTAATTTATAATGAAATCTGTTATAGCTAAAGCTATGTGGGAAAGATATTACTTGCATAATACTGAATTGGGTAGGCTCCATTTTGTTTTGTATTACAATATGATGAATATCATTCATAGTATCTATTTACACTAGAGGGACTTCACAGGATGAACAACAATATTACAGAAATGTGGCCTGGGTGTAAAACAGTGACCTATATACATATCTATTGGGAATTAATTAGGGACACAACCAAGACTATCACAAGGGTTAATATCAGTATTTCTATGGGATACACGCCAATAATTCATTAAAATGGTCTTAATCGCTGGAATGGTAAGCCATCTTCCACTTCCATGTATCTCGAAGAAATAGTCTCATACAGTATATGGCCTCTGAAAAAACATCGTATGAGGCATTTGAAAATTATACGTGGGAACTATCAGACACATTGTATTCACTGACCTATGGTAGGGAGGAGGGATGAACCTGGTCTTGATGGGTGAGAGGAACTATGCTTTTTGTTATTTTTTCAGACTTCACTGATGATGTCAAAATTTTCTTAATTGATATTTTCAATATCAGAATCACTTCTGTTGGCCAGGTATGTGTGATCATACAGTGATGACAAAGGCCATCACATACAGAACCTAGCCAATCTAACTATTGCCTTCTCCAGTCCACTAGATGGCGCTGATAAAGCCCACCGCCAATAACTCCAAATACGAAGAAAAGCGGAAGTGCGGAAGTGGACAGTAGTAGTGCGGCTTGTGTCTGCTATCCGTAACGCTCAGCTTTGCGTTCAACAGTCTTTACTATCGTGTCCAAAATGTCCAAAAAACCAATCTCCGACCGGTTTAGGAAAGTAGACGTTGATGAATACGACGAGAACAAGTTCGTGGACGAGGAGGACGGAGGAGAGAACCAGAGTGGTCCGGACGAGGCAGAAGTAGACGGTTTGCTCAGACAATATCCTTCAGGTTGAGCTGCATCAACTCATCCTACACTGACTGAACCTTACAGCCTGTAACAGTCTGTAAAACAGTCTGTAACGGTCTGTAACAGCCTGTAACAGTCTGTAGCGGTCTGTAACGGTCTGTAATAGAAGTAATAATCTGTAAAACAGGCTGTAACAGTCTGTAACAGGCTGTAATAGAAGTAATAATCTGTAAAACAGGCTGTAACAGTCTGTAACAGGCTGTAACAGCCTGCTAACATCAGGACTGCGCTGCTCTGCTAGCTTGAACAGTAGCTGGGGGCTAACAGAAGTGCAGATATGGGTTGAGGTTAGCTCCACAGTGGATCTTCATATATTCAGAATGCATTCGAAGTGTTCTGTCATGTTATGACACATTAATGTGGTGTAATGTGTGCACTTGGCAGAACATGTCCGTAATGTCTGTCAGTAGCTTCCGGGTGTCAGTCCACAGGAGGGTGTGGTCGCTTTACTTTTGAAGCTGTCAGTATTCCTGCAGAGGACACTACGG
Source organism: Morone chrysops (assembly GCA_019097615.1). Taxonomy (NCBI): domain Eukaryota; kingdom Metazoa; phylum Chordata; class Actinopteri; family Moronidae; genus Morone; species Morone chrysops. The sequence continues at coordinate 2,280,524 of JAGRRF010012898.1, forward strand.
AAGCCGATTACCGCCAATGGGAAGTCACTATAATGAGCAACTTCCCTAGAATATGGACTTAGCAAAGTCACTATTTATCACAGCCATCTACTGGAACTACACTGGAGAACACAGGAACACAACATGCCTGGATAATTGATAATGCATGATACTGGCTGATATGATACTGATAGAACTGATCATTTCACATTTTGGTATTTTAAAAATGAGTTCATATCCTATAGTTTATATACAGCTGATCATAAGGAAGATGGAGTGAGCCAAGATGGATGAGTTAAGGTCCAGTGTGTAAATTGCAGTGACAATTACATCGTCCTGTTCCAAGTGTGTAAGAGAAACTCCAGTGGCTGTAAAACAAAAACAAAATCCCACTCCGTCTGTGGATAAAAACAGCTCATTGTAAGGGAACAAAAACACTGGTTCTTTTTTTCAGATTATTCTACTTTGAACATCCATTTCTGACAGTAGATCCTCCTAAATGTTACACACAGGTCTATATTCCACAGTTCTGCTCTAACCAAATCTAACTGACATTACTGTGGTTGACACAACAACAACAAACAACAGAACTCTTCAAATGCTCCTTTTTTTTATATCAAGAAACATCACAGACATACTTTTTTAATCAAATAAAAAATGTTGCCATTTAGAACGGCATGATACAGTAAGAACATATTGCAAAAATGTCATTTTCATTGACAAAGAAATATTCTATAGTAAAAACAAAACAGTACTTATTGTGTTGTCTAATTGGGTTAAAAAAAAAAGTTATTTTAAAGTGCTGTGGTCAAAATAATGTAACGGTTAGATGAAACTGTAGTTAATTCAGACAGTGGAAAAATCAGCTGTGGTGGGTGCGCCACACGACGAGTTAATGCGGAGTGTCCCTTAAACACTGGCCATCATTTAGGACCCTGTGTGCTCCTCTACTCTTATTTTGTTGTACCCTGACATCAAATGATATTCATATTTTACTGCTCCTATTTTACTATCCAACTATAAAAACTATTCAAGTAAATAAATAGTCATTTATTTTCTGATATACAGATATACAATGGTTGCTGAGTAATGTATATGTTGATGTTTTCCAATCCATGCCAAGACTCTATGTGAACATGTCGTGATACAGTTCAATTTCAATTCAATTTTATTTATATAGCGCCAATTCATAACAGAAGTTATCTCAGGACACTTTTCAAATGCTCTGAGTGTTGAGCTTTCTCCACAGCAGCTTGAAAATACAGCAAATTAGAGTGAATCAAAACTAATGAATTAGTGAGAACAATATATTAGCAACAGGGTGACAGTATATAACATTTTCTGCATGTGTTGTGTGTAAATAATGTAATAATGTTTTATTTGCTATTTGTTCACTGCTCCCATTACCATACCTTGTTAGACTGAAAGTCATGAGCTGCTTCCAGGCCTTTAAAATGAATGATTTAGAACACACAGACAGAAATATGAGCAGATAATTGACAGTTTAAGGGCCAGGAGCGGCGCTGGCTCTCAGGAGAAGGCTCACTCTGTGGTGGCAGTGTACAGCGGTCAATACTCCTCATTTCTCTGTGTTTATTTGGTTGAAAATCCAAACGTATGTGTAGTCCTTGACTCTTATTTTGCACGGGGAACATAAATGGAGCTCTCCACGCCGTGCTAAAGAATCCTCCAATCAACACCAAGAACCAGAACGCCAAGGTATGAGTATCTGCCACTGTGTGAGTGCAGAAGGTGTTCTGTTGCAGATGGCTGTCACATTAATAATGTGTCTGTTGGGTTGTTGCAAAGTTTAGTGACCCTCTTGTTCCTCTCCAGCTGTTTATATCCTCCAGTCACTTTTAGGATGCCTGTTAATTTACTACTGTACTGTAGTCTATTCTTTTCTAGTTCAAATTGGATGTATAGATCACGTGTGTGTGTGTGTGCGTGTGTGTGCGTGTGTGCAGGAGAGGGCGGAGCTGCTGGTGGTCAGAGTGCTGAGCAGTTTTAAGAGCAGTGATATAGAGAAGGCAGTGGGCTCTCTGGATAAAGCTGGAGTGGACCTGCTGATGAAATACATCTACAGAGGCTTTGAGAAACCCTCTGACAACAGCAGTGCTGTGCTGCTGCAGTGGCACGAAAAGGTACGTAGTTAGCAGGGGGCGCTACGCAAGATTTTCTTTGTCTTGAGCACAGAACTATGAGATAAAACTATATGTTTGGGACTTTAAGTTGGTTTTAAAAAAATGTTAGCCAATTAACAATTGATGTAAATTACGTAGTTAGTTAAGTTAGATAGCATTTTGTTACCATTAGCTAACTTAAGATGTCATGTTTATTTTTTAATTATCTTCAGAATGTGGTTGTTTTTCCAACATAGATTAGCCTAGCACATAGCATATCTAAGTACAAGAAAGGGGAACGTTGATTGAGGTTGTGACCGAGGTTCACTCAACTGTTATTGGAGCACAGAGCAAAAAGGGGCGGGACTTAAGAAGGGTCATTTATGCCCTCAGGGGAGGGCATCAGAGGTTTTAGGCAATATTCTCAAGGTGCACATATGCAATATGTGTGTGATTATACAACACAACATAAGAGCAGCAAACACAATTACTAAACGTGTGTGGACATTGTTGATAAGAGACTGTATAATGTGTTATTGGCTGTAATAAGGACACTAAAAAGGAAGCAGGGGCACAGTCAGAAGAGTACAGTGACTGCAAAAGACTCCTGTCACCCAAGGAGAAAGTACCAGACTCCCTTAAAAAAATCCCAGTTTTGTGAATTGTTGAGTTATCAGAAGCACCAACTTTGTAAAATGCTGCCAATGACAAATTCTTTTGTCCCTTCTTGTAAGGGATGCTAAATACCTGAAAGACCACTTCTGCTCTCGAGTGTTGTCGCACTTCACAAGAGCTAGCTCCAAGTTATGTTTTATAGATTAAAATGAACTTGTTCACAGTCCAAACTTGAATGATAAAGTGTTGAAAATCTGATGAACACTTCCACAGATTGGATAGAAACTCTAACCTTCTCCTTTGTTTCTCAAAGGAAATATGCACACTTCCACTAGACACTAGATCTGATGTCTGCCTTTAATGTGTGTCCACAGGCTCTGGCGGTAGGAGGAGTGGGCTCTATAGTGAGAGTCCTGACTGCCAGGAAGACTGTCTGACGGTCCATCTGTCAGCAGACGTTAGTCAAACCCAAGAGACCATGGGAGCTGAGCACAGGGACAGGCCTCTCCTCTTTCTGTTCTTGGACATGATTCCCATTTTTATACTGAAGCCGAGCATCTTCCTGATGCACCTCTTTCCTCAGTTTTTTTTCCTTGTTTCTGCATTCACTACGTTCAGTCACACCTCTGGGATTTAGAAGTGCTGGCAGCGAGGCAGGGGAGGCGCTGGCACCTCTAACTGCGTCTGCCAGCCACGCAGAGAACAGGCACATTTCAGATGCTTCACTCGGACACATTCTGTCCAAAGCGGCTCCTTTCAAACTGCTTCACAGCTGCTCTGACGCCTCTCCCTCTCTACTCTGCTCCTTTCTTCTTCTGCTCTGAGGTTGAGGAAATGGGAGAGATTGTTTTTGGAAGGAGCCACATAGACTGTTTCCCTGCCTTTTGCATGCTGGGATTGGAGTGTTTTTTTCCCTTAATCATTCTAACTTTGTTCATTTTCTATTTTTTTTTCTACTCACACCGTTGTTGGATTGTGTGGAACCTGGCTTTCAGGTTATAGTGCTTGTTTTTTTTATATCTGAAATAAAGAGAAATAAAGCACCATGAATATCCACTGATTACTTTGCTGTCTTACTACTTATAGGTCCAGTGTGTAGGACTTAGTGGCATCTAGTGGTGAAGTTGCACATTCATCCCGTCAACTTCCCCTTTCCAAAGGATTAGAGGACAAACATAGCCATCAATATTATATTCCTCCTAAATGTTACACACTGGACCTTTAATGACTTTATACTAATAGGTGACAGAGAGTTAAGTGATGCTGTTAGTGATTTAGAGGACAGAAGCAACTGCACTGTGTTCCATGTTAAACACACACATTCTGGTTCATTGTCCAAACGGAAAGATTCAGTATACAGGTCACACATACGAGACAGGAGTGAGGCTTCACTGAGCTGTGGCCCTCTGACACACTCCCGTCAGGGCAGTTTGTGTGTTTGTCGCTCTCTCTTCAGCTACAGTATTAAATGCATCAACCGGCTCAGACTGGCACATTGACAGGTGTGAAACATGTTTGACAAAATAATCAGAACTCGAAGTCCACACATCTGTTTTTAATAGACACAACTGAGCAAGTGAGATGCAGATTTTGTCAAATTAACAGACAGGAGCAGTGCACAGGGGGGCCGTTTGTAGGTTTGAGAAACTGTGGTACATCCTCACAAATATTGGCTGAATTGAACACAGAGAAATCATTCAATAGACTGCACTCTTTAATGTAGTGAAATAATTATTCAGGAATATGACAAATGCTCCGCTCATCAGACCACCTGACTGAATATGGTCCATGTGAAACACTTGTTATCATCAGCGACCACTGCCCCTGAACGCTGCATGTTATGACTGTTGGATCGAATAAACAAGTCACACTTGAACTGCCAAATATGTCAATAACCAGAAAGGAAAACAGCTTTTTCTGCAACAATAAATGCTGCTGACAAAACCATCACATTTTTTGTAACAACAGTGGAAACCAGGTGTCATGGTGACACAGACACTGTACTGAGGGCCAAATGTTGGGCGGCCAAGTCCTCAGTTCATACGCACAAAAGCACCCATCAGTTCACCCAGTCACTCATGATTAGTGTATCCGCCGCTGATAGTCGGTGGCAGCAGCCGTGGCGGTGCCTGCAGACCACGTTTGACAACTTCCATCCTCTTTTGCAATACTACTCGTATCAACGTAAGGAGATGCATGCAAACTTTACATTTCTCTGCTACGGTAAAAAAGAAAAAGAAAAGCCTACTGTTTTCCTTACACACAAACTGGTGCACGGTCTCGCCCACACAGAATTTTTTGTCTACTCTGTTTTGCTGTAATGTGGGTGGTAATTAAGGGCTGCAACGATTAATCAATGCCAACTATTCTGATAATTGATTAATCTGTCCCTCTTGGAAGTTGTAATGGCAACAATTAATGCAAAATCTTTTCTGCACATTTGACTTATCGTAGTTTTCTACCAGTTTCATCGATTACAGCAGTCCCCCTCACGTAACTATGAGCCATATGTCAAACTACTAGCGATATGGTTCTCACTGGAACCAGTTGCCTTTCATTTTTAATAGGGATGCACAATATGGATTTTTGTCAGCCGATACAATAACCGATAATTACCTGCTTCTCATGGCTGATACCGATGAGATAACTGACCTTTACATTGTTGTGTTTTAAAAAAGAAGTTTGTATCGGACTGATTAATTGATTGGTCATTCTTTTAAGTAAAAGTTTCTCCGATGTGAGTGTTTTCTACTTTCTGTAGTCCTAAACAGTGAACTGAATGCCATTGGGGTGTGGACAAAACAGGACATTTGAGCACCTTGGGCTTTGTGGACATTTTATGGCCCAAACAACTAATACATTAATAATAATAATAATAATACTAATAATAATAATAATAATAATTAAGATTGACTAATTGATCTGCAATGAAAATAACTGCTAGTTGCAGATGTGGAATACAATGCGTTGGTAAAATAACATTTCTGGTACAAACATGTTTGGCTTCACATTCGCTCACTCTTGCTCTCAAACACGCTTCAATTGTCACAAACGTAAAGGGCCTTCTATTCTTGTGGAGCTTTCAGGCTCCTCAGTTAGCTACATGGAGACTGAAACAAACCGTAATAATACATTTACCCAAACACTCGCTGTGCGTCTGTCCTCAGAAACACACAAATGGACCCTAATGTATGAAAATAACCCAGTGACAGACGATCACCTTCCACTGGTGCTTAAACAGCAAGGGGAGTGGGTTTGTGGAGATGGCCAATACTTTAATGGTCTATGGTGCTGCAAAAATACCCTCCCACCCCATCCCACCCCACACACACCCCACCCAACACACACTCCTTCACTCCATGTTACAAAAGACATTTATAAAAGGCCGAGCCATAGAGAGCAACCACAGATAATAGAGGACTTTTCCTACAGGCAACAGATCAAGACAACAGCTACGAAACTCTCACAGTTCAGGGTTCCCCGATGAGTCCGAAACCCCGACCAGATTACACAAACAGCACTGAGACGAGCCCACTGACAGTGACAGTGACTGTCATGCGTTCATACTGGCAGCGTGGCGGTCAAAGAGACCAGACCTTTCGCTGGATGCTCTCCTTTGTACCCCGTTCCGGTGATAACTGCAGCCATTCAAAGCTTCACCATTCTATAGTTTTATTTGAAAGACTAAAGAGACATGTAAAAAAAAAATAAAAAAAAAATAGAGAACACTCAAAACATCAAAATGGTCAGGTTCCTCAGTGTGAACACACACATCTTACTGACTAGTATTCAACATGTGGCTTAACAGGTGCTTTCTCAAAGGCCCCTATACACACTGATAACAGCACGGCACACTGTGCCAGATAGCTCTGATAGAGTAAAAGGTTGCTACCTCTGTGACTGCGAGATCAGTTCAGAGGAATGTCTACAGAAGCAAAGAAAGGGCAGGAGTAATTTGAATTTCATAAGCAACTTAAACCTAATTGTGAAATTGAATCAGTGCTGATTTACTTATAATAATTGATGTGGTTTGTCTTAAAAAGAGCTCATTTCAAGTGCAATTCCAAAAAAACTGTCTGAATTCAGACGAAACACTCAAGCGCCAAATATTCAAGAACAGATATATTAAAGCTGCTCAGACTCAAATAGGTATTTCCAGATACATTTAAAACTGATTGTGAAGTCCCCTCTAGCCACTAATCAGTGTATCTTCCTGTTCCTACAGTGTGCTGTTTGAATGCTGTCTGTGCAGAGTTTGACACTGAAGGATGTTTTTTTTTTTCACATTCATCTGCTGAAAGTGGAAAGTTTCTCTGTGCTTATGTGCTGTGTGAATCTGATTAAAATTTTTATGCAACTTGTACAGTGTGATGTAGAAACTTGAAGCCACCAGTGCTCATCCACTGAGAATGGACTTTACAGTGAAGTAGGAGACATCTTGTGTCCAGCAGGAAAACTTTAGAAAATTAACAACATTTACATATTCAGAGATTCTGGAAGTTATAATGAGGTAGAAGGAGGAGATGACTTTTTAAAGATTAAAATGCAGAAATAATGGTTTTTTTTGTAGAAAAAAAAAACACATTATTGTTCCAAGTAGACCATTTGTATATGTGTCTTAATCCATGGAGGAGGGGGGGAGGGGTCAGTTCAATTTGATTGGATTGCATTGGTGGAATTCACAAAGACCAGCATGAATTTCATTTTGTCAGTCGTATGATCCAAGAAAGACAAATTCAGATTAGACTAGAAACCCCAGACTCTGAATTTGTCGAGAAAAAAAAAAAAAAAAAAAAA
>JAGRRF010012898.1:2288063-2302708 GCA_019097615.1 Morone chrysops
AAGGGGGAATCAAACCACATAAATACAGATCGATTCTAAAAGTGAAATTTTTCAGTGTGCAACGCCAAGTATTCAGCAGAGATTCAATTTCAGATAAGTATGGCCTTTCTTTGCTTCCATATGCATCAGATTTATATTATATAGAGTTGACAAGCACATGCCCATGTTTGTGTATGTGTACATGTCAACAGGGATTTAAATTGCTGCCGTCGGCCAGTGTATCTGCCGAGCAGTCCCATTTTGACAATATGGTCCTATATTATAGACAGGGAGTCTCCAGAACTCCAACTTTGATCTGGCACAGACCACAATCACAGCGTACAGGGGCCTTTGCTGAAGACAAATATAGTATAATACAATGGTTTTACTTGGACATTGCTAGTTGAGACTGTGAATGGACCCTGGTTTTCAGAGTTGGAGAGTCTACAACCACTGTTACTGTAGCAGTGATACTGATTTAGCTGCTGTACTGATCTGCTACTTTCTACAGAGAGAAAGATAGAAAGACACAAAGATACAGAGAATATAAAACAAGGTTTTTTTCTTTTTACAAGAGTCCTTTAGAGGGTTTCACCAACCCGTCAACCTCCTTCAGACACACACACTCCTCTCATCGTGTTTGTGTGTGCGCAGGTTCAGTCAAGTCCATGTGTTTACTTCCTACTGGTGAGTGTGTATGTGTGTGCGTGTGTGTTTTTGTGTGCGACTACTTGTGTTCTTTAGTGGGAGCAAAGTAGAGCTCCATGGGTTTGTTCACCTTCCAGTACTTTTCACTGACCAGTTCCAAGGAGAAGGACCCGTTTAGGACCTGTGAAAAGAGTTTAAGAGGTCAAACATCCATTTTAGTATTTATTTATATCAACATGTTATTGCCTTCACTGTCCTTATCTTCATCATTGTCTTCCTTCTATCTATTTTTTCTTGCTCTGTTATATAACCTTCTGAATATCCTGTTTTTGCTTTGTCTATGTTCACTGAAACTGCTTAACTGCTATAAATAAAGTTATTATAATTCTAATAATTATTAACAGTGCTGGGGTAAATTGGTATTTATTACTCTTTGAGCTCTTTCTCCCCAAAATTCAGATTTACAACGATTCAAATCCAGTTTTGTTCATTAAAATCAAAGTAATGGAATATTTCCAGCTGCTGAATATTACATTTTCATCTTCCAAACTAGTTTCCTCCACGATTACAATCAAATCTTTGCTGCCAGAGGTGGCTGGCTGTGAGTAAAGAAAGGACTTCATTTGATACCCAGCAGTTTTCTATGAGTCAAGCACACATTATATATGTATATGTATATATAAAAATCAGTGTGTGAGTACTCACAGTGAACTGGTTTCCAGCAGTAGGTATGTAAATGGTGTACTGTTTCTCTGAAGCTGCCTCCACATTAACAGGACTGGCCTCTGCGTTTCTCCTCAGCTCCTCCAGAGCCAGTCTGACGGCCAGGTATTTAGACAGGTGATCCACGGTAGCGTTGCCAGACGTCTTAATGTAGCGAGGGACGAACTCCACACTGCAGACACACACGTTCAAGCATGCATAAATGAGCAGGGTAGGCACAGTTGATGAGTGGTGGGGTGATCAAGCCTGATTTCATTAGTCCTACATAGGCCCAGTTTTAACGTTCAGACAGACAACCCTAACTAATGTTTTAAGGTGCTTTGTTTTGAAATTGCCTTGCAGGAATGGTTCCTGCTTATGTCACAAAAGTGTCACAAGTTGTCAAAACCAACATTCCCACATTAGCTTTTAAAGTGTAGCTACTACACCAGAGAAATCGGACCGTTCTTTATGCCTGCTGTATTGTGGCACAGTTAAGGCACTGGTATACCGTAATTTCCGGACTATTGAGCGCACCTGAATATAAGCCGCACTAAACTAAATTTTAAAAAAATAAAATAAATTGTACATATATAGGCCGCACTTATCTATAAGCCGCAGGTGTCCACGTTGTAACATGAGATATTTACACAGAAGGATTTTTTAAATGTTTAATTATTTAATTTAATAATTAATTCAATAAATGCTGCCGTCTCACCATCGATTCACTGATGCCAAGCTTACGTGCAGCAGCTCTATTTCCTTCTTCGACAGCCAGATGGATTGCCTTCAACTTAAAAGCTTCATCATGTGCATTTCTTCTCGTGTTTTCCATGATGAGGGTGTGTGCATGATGCGCAAAATGACTGAATGAATTCAAACTGAATGAATTCAAAACACAAACTAGAAACGTCTTCCTCATTATCTCTTCCACCTGTCTGTCTCACTCTTGCGCCTCCTGCTAGAGCGCCCCCTGGAGGACATTAGCCCGCAAAAATCTATAGATTAGCCGCATCATTGTTTCAGCCGCAGGGTTCAAAGGGTGTGAAAAAAAGTAGCGGCTTATAGTCCGGAAATTACGGTAGTTATCAATTATTCCTTGGTATGGGAAATATAAACAAAGCAGTGGACGGATTTCTGTTATTTAATGTCCACTGTACAGCAACCAAAAAGAGTTTAGTCCTCCTTTTTATTGGTGAGAGCAATATGAGTTGGAGCTGTAGGTATGTGACACTACCTGTTGTGACCGTCGTCCTTCTCCATCAGGGTGGGATGTGGCCTGAACACCAGTTCTATTTCGCTGGCGCCGCCATCGATCACAGAGTCCCCGCCCCCGTTCTCAGCAGCGTTGTCCATGTCTAAACCGCTGTCGTCGCTCGTCTTGGTGCGCTTAATGCTTGGACCTGCCTCCTGGAGGGAAATGTTCAGATATATAGCATTTGAATGTTGGCAAAAGTGGTCACATCATTACAACTCACAGTAGTGTCTAATGTTTCCACTTCCTTAGCTGTTGTTGCATGTATTTTGGCTGCACTGTAGTGTACTTTAATGTCAAAGTTAGTACCTGGTACACTTATGCATGTGTGTTTGATAACATGTTAAACATCATAACACACCTGGTTGCTGTGGACAGAAGCATTGCTACAGTGGGAGGAGTCTCCATTGTCCTCCGCTCCGCTGCCGTTCTCCACTGTGTGTCTCTTACCGCGCTGCAATCTGACAAAAACAACTGCAAATTATACCTATTAAGCAGACAATGTTTGAAGAGCACCATCTACGTGTCGACTGACAGATTAATAACTGCCAACTATTTTGATAATCTATTCATCGTTAAAGTAGTTGAATACAAAAAAACAGAAAATGCTGTTTTCTGTCTCTCAAAAATGTTGATTTAACTGCTTTTCTTTCATTTATATCATTTTAAAACAGAATATCTTTGGGTTTTGGGCTGACAAGACATTTAAAGACACCACCTTGGACTTTGAGAAACTGGGACGACCACTATTTTCTGACATTAATGTAGAAAATAATCTGCAGATGAATTGGTGTGAATAATCATTAGTTGCAACCAGAGTTGAGATTGCGGTGTGTACCTGGTCATAGCCTGTATCTTCAGCCCCTCTTCTATGCTGTGGGACAGGGCTTGCTGGTTGTTGTGTTTGCTGATGCGGGCCAACACTCTCTCCTGGTGAGCTTCATACTCGTCACGGCTGGGATAAATCTTGCCTGATAAGTTAATATAAGACAAACTTAATGAATATTTTTCCCCTTTTGTATTTTGACTCACTAAACTGTGACAACTATAAATTAATCCAGATGTGAACCGCTGTGAACCGTTGTGTGGTTACTTACTAATCAGAGCATCAAAATTAGGGTCTGGGCGCAGCGACCTCTTGGACACCAGCTTCTTACGACAGGTAGGACACTCTTTATTACTGCAAAGACAGGGAGAACAGTTTGAAACTCATCTGTACGATCAACTAAAATATATATATATATAATGTAGAATCCTACTATTAATGCAAAGCAGGAGTGACGGTGCTGGTATTGTATGAAACTACAAACACATCACATCAGTTGATACCATCTTATGCTAGCTTGTCGGGATGGGGGCTAAATAATGCTCCATAGTTAGGCGCTTGAAAAACCTTTCATTTTTAAAGTAATCCCTTGACCTCTGACCTTAAGATATCCAGATTAAAATGCGTTCTATGGGTACCCACTAGTCTCCCCTTTAAAGACATGCCCACTATATGTTAATTGCCTGCAGTTTGGGACAAAAATCCTGCAATTTTTTGCACATGGTATAAATGTGCATGTTTAACAGCATACATTGGGATAACTGGAAAGCTGAGGATGCAATACTAACTGTATTCATGTGTAATGATGTTTGTCCCCATAGCAGCCATTTCATTGTAGTCAAACCATTTTTTTTAATCAATTTTCAAGTGGTCAAGATGAAATTCTGCACCAAATTGTATCAAACCAGAAAATGGCTGCCACAACTTATGTTAATAATATTTACATAATAGAACGTGGGAATGGCCATCATAATTACACTTCAATGATAATGTCCTAAGCCCTTATACACAATCTACCACTTTATACTACTTATATTTTGACTTGCAAACAATACACTTCCTCGGAACCTCTGAAAAACTAAATGAGAAGAGAAACCTCAATATGCACAGGTGCTTGAGGCTAACTGTGGGTACTTTAGAGCAGACAATGTATAACTGACTGACACAAACATTTTCTTGGCAATTACTTAACAACCTTTTAGAGAGTTTGTGGTTAAAAGCCTGCAGGCATAAGAGAGCCGCAGACTAATGCTTGTGTGTTTTTTTGGGCTGACAAACAGTGTAATAACATGTCGTTTGACATGATTTAATGGTTGATGACAGAGCTTGTCCAGAGCCAACCAGTGTAGAGCTGAGTAGACCCCAATTTAATTGTATGGGCTTATATTAGATGAATATATTATTTAAAGGATATCTTCGCATTTTTTCCAATACTCATGTTCCCATTTGTACATTGAAACAGTTGGTGGTCGTTGTAATTGTTCCTCCTGTCAGTTGGGGGGACTAAATCCACAGTCTTCTTCTGTGTAAAAATGACTTCTAAGTTTATTATTTGCACAGAAATATGACACAATGTCACTGCTACTCATTCTCTACAGCTCTGACATTCACAGAACTGAATCAGCTGGTGTTCCCACCCTCGGGTGTAGCAGAAACCTGAATACCACTACAGGGACAGCATGGGCTCATTTGGTTTCTACTGCATGATAAAACTCACCCAGATCTCAATGCTGTGATGATACAATCAGCGCAGAAGCGGTGCAGACATTCTTTGGTTGTCATTGTGTTCTTCAACATGTCCAGACAGATGGGACACATAAGTTCGCTGTGCAAGGACCTTGGCGACACTGCTATCTCCAGTCCATCTGTTATAGCCTCCTGTGCCAGTACGAAACAGATCGAGATGAAGGTTAGTACGCACAAAGATACATCGATCTGTGGAGAGGTACACGGTTGATACAGATCACAGGTGCTAAAAATCTCATCACAGCAACTCAAGAGTCATCATTTTGGATATTGCACTCGTCAGTGTTCTATTTTCAGGAGCATGGGGGAGCTCCAGATCTGACTGTGTCACAGTGATAGTTATATGAACTGATTATGTCATTTTTTGGTACACGTCTGCCAGAAACACAAGTCAACATATTGTGTGATTAGGACTGAAGAAATCAACATTTCATGTCATGGTTATCTTGACCAAAATTTCTGCGCCTTTAAAATGGTACTAAAACCTACTGGAATCACTACCTTAGATTTTAAGAAACACATATTTATTATATCCATTGAAAATCGGTGCTGATATCAGTGTTTTTTCTCACAATAATACTGTATATCATCCCATCCCAATGTGTGATTAATAAAAATCTGTTAAAACAAAAACACATTAGGGGTGCTCCGATCAGGGTTTTTGTTTTTAACAATCACTGCAAGCAACAGCCGACACCGAACACTGATCACTGGGTCTATTTAAAGCCTGATTTATTTAACTATTCTTAACAACACTGTATATTAAGTATTCACGTTAAGAGATGAGAAAGTATGATGAATTAACAACCGTTTATTTACTGGCAAGCAACATATTCCACTCTCTCTCTTAGAGACACAACTTAAACCAGAGCAGCCTACACTGGTAACTTAATAAATATACAGTGTTTCCCACTGAATAACTGTAGCAGACAGTCTAAGTCATTTTTTATTTACCATTTTAATTGGACTTTATAAGCTTATTTTAAGGTTGGTGGAGAAACTACTTTAATGTGCTTCGTCCCTTCTCAAACCTTACAAACCATGGTATGAATTGTTACCTGTGGTGTTCTCTGTAGCTCGTACAGACTCAGCTCCCAGGTCTTACTGAGGGGTTGGACCCCGTTGGTCTGAACTGTCTGAGTCATCACTGCAACACTGAAACACAAAAAAAGTTAGTGGGAATTTTTGGGTGCAGATAAATGGACTGCACTTTTAGCACTTCTCTACCATAGCAGGAAAAAAATACTCTGAGACACTGATATACGACAGGAGGGATGGAACCACAGACCCTGCAATTAATAGACAACCCACTCTAGCTTCTGAATCATTTTATTTCAGTCATTTAAAGTTATGAGCACTGGGTTCATGTAAATACCCTTCTATATAGTAGCCCTGTTTTATAAATCTGTCATCTTTTTCAAAATTTTACTTTGGTCAAAGCTCATTTAGATTATACTCATCATTTCTGTTTTGTCTTGCGCATTCCATACACCAGAAAACTCAGGAAGTTATATGTGCACAAGCAGCTTCCATTACAATATACCAAGCATGTCCTCGACAAAAAAGACAAATAAGAGCTCAGCCTGAAGTGAGGTTGTCAAAAGGATCAATACCACGTTTAAAATGATTTAATAGTATCATTCAATAGTATCGAAAGTACTAAGGCTAGTAGAAAACAGATCTACAATCAGATTTTCAACCCAAGGCTAGACAGATGAAACAGTTGGGAAGAGAACCAACTGGTCTCAATGTGTGTTCAGTAATATTTTCTGTAAGCACTGTACTTGTTGCTGTGGTATCAAGTATCTTTTTTTAAACTAGTATTAGAACCCACCCGATATATTGCAGACACAACAGTATCAGCTATGGAATATTAGGAATATTTCCCTGCTACTGATGTTTAGCCATTTATGTTATTTATATTTATTTTTGATTTTATCAGTGCACATTTCTAGAACTGGTTGAGAATGTAGCCTATATGTTAAATAATAATAATAATAATAATAATAATAATAATAATAATAATAATAATAATATTATTATTTAACTGAAATATTCTTTAATAAAGTTATTTGTATTCTAATTCCAGCGGAAAAAAAATAAAAATCACTGTATTGGCTGCACTATGGGTAACCAGTGATTACCCCCCCTCTAAAATCGTTATCGTTATTGGACTCAATATTTTAGCAAAGTTTTCAATTCTGGAATTGTGACCACTTCAGCCGAGAAAAACTATTCAGTCCATTTGTACAGCTGGTGCTGGCAGGTCAGAAGGCTTACTACAGTACAAATCTGGGGCCACATATTGGTGTGTTTGTTATCCACAGGCCTATTTTTAGGATAAGGTTGTAGTGCAATGAATAGACATTTTCATGACTGAAATGGTTGTGAAATAACAGACTTTTCAAATGAACATTAGTTCACAACACCCAGATCTGATTTTCAGCTGTACACATGTCCTTGAAGCTTACTGATCAAGTTGACCCCATTAGTGAGAAACTATATTTCAACAACACATTTAAGAATGGGTATATTAAACAGTGGAGATCTATATTTAATAAAATAGAAGTATTTTATTTAGAGCAGAAGCACAAATGTAGGGGGACAGACACGAGCTGCTTTTAATTTTATTCAGAACATCTGAATCTGACACAGCTGCTCTTCATCATGGCTGTTTATGAGTATCTATATCCATGTTCACCATTTCTCATCATGTCTCGTTGTTTTTTAGAGGAATAAAAATATTTGCAATTGCCATACTTTCACAAACATTTATTTGTTCAATTATTGTGGAAAAATTACAGACAAAAATGACATCACCAGAGGAAACGTTCTTGACGCTACTCAAAAAGGGTTGGGTCCTGCTTGTTTACATACATAACTACTGCCCTACATTTGCATTGGCTCTGATTGGTTGTTTTCATCCAGGCCCTGTGGATTCTTGCAAAAGCCACCAGGAGCACTAGAAGGAGCAGGAGGAGTGCAAAATGCAAATATGACCAAATGTTCATAAAAATCACCTACTGCAGCTTTAAAGTTGCTTAACAATGTTACAGCATTATCCATCTTTAAGTGAAATCCCAGGAATACTATATTGCTTATTCCACAGGAGTAAATAAATATTTATCTTGAGAGCTAGAAAAGTGATTTTTCCAAATACCATAACTCAATTCAGTTCAACAGACAATTCAAAGAGTTGTTTGGTTTCTGATGCCGCTTTGTCGACGCCATCTGAGACCTTGGGGCGGTGCATAGCTTAAATTCATGACCAAAATACCCGGGGTAACCCACACTGGGTACTGGGCATAATGCTAATGCCTTTTAGACAAGACAAACAGATAAACCGAGAAATCTGAGTGTCAACATTTCCACTGCACCCTCAGATTGCCGCAGTTGTGTGGCCATGCTGCCATACATGTGACAGAGAGGTGAAAGGGGGGTGGTCCATCAGAAACACACTGGGTGGCTCTAGGCGAACTCATCTTCTCACAGAAGCTTAACAAAACGCCAAGAAAGAAAAAACCAAACAACGGAGACACCAACCTTGACCACAACTTCGAATTCCCTGCCCCCCAAGCACCCATCCATGTCAATAAACAAAGCCCAGTGTGTTATCATTACTGACTCACTTTAAATACATGTTATCTACGGCTATTGGCTTCCATATGAGGATAGTTTTGCTAGCTAGCGCAAGACACGGAGCAGCTTTATACTGACATTTGATTCAGCCCTTCTAATTAGCACTCACTATTAATATACAGCAGTTAATAGACGGATCCCGCACACTGATTTCATGTGGAATCCGTGGGGCTCTGCTAATGCTAACTAGCTACCACCGAAGCTAGCCATTCTTCTAACATACAGCCAAAATAAGCTTAAGATATAGCATTTATGTTACCGAGAGAATAGCAGGCCGTTCCTTCGTGTGTAATTAAATATTACAGCTAACGACACATAAAGCTAATATCTCAAATATTGCGAGGGAGTCGTGAATGCACTTTGTCGCTGTGACAGAGGGAAAAACAACAACAGAGAAACAGCCGCCGCAGCGATCTTCTGAGGTAGGGTTAGGGTAAGGCTTCTGGGACCTTATTTCCATTATTTAAACAGTTGCAAAGTCGAATGCGACCGGTTACAATATACTCATACACACATAACATCAAATTATCTCTAGCTTGCATAAAATATAATTGTTTATGTACTTACATTTTCAGTTGTGGCTGCGAGACGATCCGCGTTTAGGCGAAGGCAATATGGCGGACGCACACGAAATTATGCAGTCTGGGAA
The DNA here is from genome assembly GCA_019097615.1 of Morone chrysops. NCBI lineage: Eukaryota > Metazoa > Chordata > Actinopteri > Moronidae > Morone > Morone chrysops. Next base: position 2,297,508 of record JAGRRF010012898.1, read on the forward strand.
ATTGAGGCGCTACGACAAGGGGGCCCGGGGTCACGAATCAAAAGGGAATGTACACATCCGTTCTCCAACGATAGATTATTGGTCGATAATTGGACATTTACTTTATACCAATAATAAAATGAAAGCAAATTAATGATTAGTCGATATACGAAATTTATATTATTATGATAATAAAATGATAGCTAATAAATTATTGGTCAATACTAATAATGTCAATTTATTTTTAACTCTTGTGCAAAACGTAGGTATTTGTGGTTTGTTTGGGTGAAAAATAAATAAACATGTGAAGAGTCAGACCTGTTGTTTGTTCGAAGAGTTGTGGAATATTAAATCATCCATCTTTGCTCACTACATCTCAGCCTTTCCCAACAGGTTATGAACTTCTTTTTAAAATACAAAACTGTTAAATTATTATCAGTATTGGCCATGAGAAGAAGGCAATTATCGGTTATCGGTATCAGCTAAATCAGCCACCTTAGCTGCCACCCTAATTTGGTATCAAATGCTGTCAAATCTAACACATTAATACATTACATTATTTTGTAAATACATTTACAAAATAACATGTTAAAAAATGTCAAATGAATTATCTGTTATGGCCATATTTTAGACTAAGTCATGAAATGAAAGTAGACATGTATTTGGAAACATGTCTGAAAATTTAGTTTAAAATTGCTAAAAATAATGTAATGTTTTTTAGTTCAAATACAAAGTGCTTGACAAAATAAATGTCAAACAACAAAAATAAAATATAACAAATCATAAAAAACACAGTTAAAATATAAGAATAAAACAAAAGAAAACAACACAAAAACAACATCAAGAATTACAAATCAGGCATCACAAAAGCCTATCCTATAAAAACATGTTTTAAGCAATGATTTAAAAGCAGGTAATGTGCTGACAAGCCTTATGTCCTCGGACAAGGAGTTCCAGAGCCTAGGAGTCCATGACAGCAAAAGCCTGGTCACCCTTAGTCACCAACCATCACCTAGGGACAGCTAACAGATGTAGGCTTGAGGATCTCAGGATACGATTGTGAGTGTTAAGAGCTCTGTGATGTAACTAGGAGCCAAGCCATGTTGGGCCTTAAAAGTTATTAAAATAATTTAAAAATCAATCCAGAACTGAACTGGTAACTGATGAAGGGAGGCAAGAATTTGGGTTATACGAGAGCTGCAGCAATCTGTACAAGCTGAAGCTGAGCTACTGAAGATTCACTGAGGCATGTCCATGCAAGAGAAGACAAAGCCATGTATAAGCCTTTCTAAGTCAGGAGAACTCAAAATGGTTTAACTTTGGTACTATTTCTTAGGTGGAAGTCACAGGATTTAATGAGATCGTTGACATGTTGTTCAATCAGAATCAGAATCAGAAATACTTTAATAATCCCAGAGGTTCAGTTGGGAATCAACGATAATACCTAGATTTCTTGCTGATTCTTTTATATTGGTTGATAATGAGATCACAATACAAGCAGTGGCCCCAAGCCAATTGTTTTATTGATGTATTTATGTACCCCTTTTTTATTTTATGCAATTATCATTTTATGTTATGTATTTTTAATGGTATGTGCTGTTATTGTTTACCTGGATTTGTATGTTATCCTGTTGTTAATAAAATAATAAATTAATAAAAAGATGAAGCAAACCCATTAAAGTACTGCTTGGCATGGAGAAGACAGATAGCAGATAGTTCCTGATAAAACCTAAATTCTGATGGGTGAAGGGAAGATTTTGGATACTAAAATTAGCTCATCTAAAAAGAAGGGATGGTAAAGGAGAGGGAAACTGGTGAAATACAACAGGTAGAGTCTCTTCCCTGCCTCTCTCTTCTCCTCTCACCCCTTCAGAACCTCAGATCAGGCCTTTCATTCATTCAGATCCTACTCTCCACTGTGCTGTAGTTTTGCATTGTTACCACAAGGAGATGTCAGAGCTCTAGTGTAGTGATCAATTATAAATGAGTTAGTGATGTTAAGTACCAATTAATTATTGATTTGGTGATCTGCAGTACAAAAGATGTGTAACATTGGCTGTGTGGAAGCTTTTCGGACGTATAAAACCATTGTTTCACATCACCATTTTAATGGCTATATTTCCGTGTAAAGCTGCACAAATTGGCAGTAGGGAAAACAGTGCAATAAAAGTGTCAATGCACCACATTCAAACAGCATAGTATGGTTTCCTAACAATGGAACAAGGGGCCTATCAGCAGATAAATTATCAAATGTTTGGAAAGCTTTGTGGAGACACATTTACATTTCTGAGGCTTTAAAGGGCTCATACAGTGTACACACATTTGCACAGGCAAATGTTGTAATGATAGTAATTAAACGAATGACTATTGGTTCAAAAAAGATGAGAATAAGTGTGCATTGGCTCCCATAAGTGCTTCTGGACACATCTTCAGCTGGTTGATGAGAATCTTAGTCAATAGTGAATAGTAACAGTTGTGGTTGATTTTTTTTTAAAGGATAGTCGCACATATTTAATTAAACACCAAAGAAATCACTGCACAAAACACAACACTCTGTCAACAGACTGATTTCAATTAAGATCAAACGAAAATGTTTATATAATATTAATTAAATTGTTTAACTTTTTGTTTTCTCTTTTATGTGATCATAATTGATCATTATTGAGGTGAGGAATGTTTCCCTACAGGGGGTCATATGTCGAACGATTGTCTTATTGGTACCTGCCAAGAGAAGCAGGTAATTCTTGTTTATTGAAAATCCATATTGTAGGCTACATCCCTACCTAGTAGAACAGGGGTGGATCTTGGCTGTCACCCATAAAAACTGCAAATTTACACATATAATTTAACAATCTATTATGACCAAATTTTAGACTAAGTGATATGTGGAAAATGTTTGTCTGAAGATTTGGAAATAAAACTATTTATTGATTTCTAATGCCACCTTTAGATATTTCTATTCAATGCTTCACTGATGTGCCACAATAAGATGAGATAAGATATATACTTTATTAATCCCCTATTGGGGAAATTCTTGACGGATTCTACAGAAATATTCATGGGGTAGGCAGAGGGTGGCAGGGGGACTTTAAGAGTTGGCAGAAATACATTGTGATAAATTGTTTTATTCCCAAAAGACATTTTTCCAGTATTTTTGTTATTGAACTTAAGCCTATCATTTAGTGTAAAATGTAGCCATAACAGATCATTAAATTCATTTCTGTTTTAACTTGTAAAATGAATCTAAATGACTGTGTTGACTTTTACAACATTTGATCCCAAATTAGGATGGCAGCTGGGGTGACCAAGCATTTACTAGGGTGGCAGCTGCCACTCCATGCCACCTGTATAGATCCCATGCCACCCTCTGGCCACCCCATGAATATTTCTCTAGGTCCGCCCCTGTAGTAGAATAACACAACTTGAAATATGCCAGACCTACAAAATAAATTCTAATGATAAAAACAAAACAAAAAACACCCAAAACAACTGTAACCGAAACAAACTAAAATGCTTAAAGCACGAGACCCAAAATGTGAACCATGTGAACCAATATCGTGTTTAGTGCGCGCGTATGCGTGTGAGCCCTAGCAACACCAGAAGGCGTAGCTACATCAAAAGGGGGTCGAAATGTGGGAGGAGGAAAGAGGGGAGTGAGGAGGGGAACAGAGGTAAGGGGAGGAGAAGTGTTGTCGGTCCATGACATGAATGAACCATGTTCGGTAACGGAGGCTTAGCTCTCCCGGTCTGCTCCTTTCTTCTGCTACACCTCCCGGTTCTCCCGCTAACCAACAACTGGCCGGTTAAGGTAAATAGCTTGTAGAACAGTTAGCTGTTTGTTCACCTCTCAGAGCTGCATCCATTAGCAGAGTGGTTCAAAGTTCTGAAGGGGGTAGTAGTTTGCTCCAATGGAGAGCAGTTACTCAAAAGTCTGTCACTTTGATTCTGTCTTGCTTATAGCCAAGGGCACTGTCTAGTTTTCACCTTAAATGAATTCTTGGAGCCGTGTTTCAATTCGGTTAAGATATAATTAACCCAGCAACGAGAATGTCTGAATTAAACGTCAGTCCCTAGAGTAGTACGGGCTTCGAAAACCCATTTAAGCATAGTGTAATTGTGTATGTGAAGGTAAGCTAACTGTTACCAAATGCGGGAATGTCACTGTTCCCTTCGGCGAACCTCCCAGAACAGTTGATACTTTGTTGAATTAACGCCAGTGGGATGCTTGGATGCATGTTGCGTCAAGGAATGGACGGTGACGGCTTGTAAAACGGCTGTCTAAGAGCTGTTTACATTGGACGATAAACAAGGCAGCAGTGAAGTGACATAAATGATCTAAACTGTAAATGGAGTTTGGTGGACCTTCTCTCCAGAGCAATTAGAACGCTGTAGAAGGAGCTTCCTACCACTCTAATTCTGCTTTCCATCACATGAACGTGACCTGTTGTAATGTCTGGTTTGTTACCACACTAAAATACTTTCTGAAGGGGGGTGGGGGGACTAACTAACTAATGTTTGGACTAACATAGTGCTGGCCACCCATTCAACTAGCCTGTTTGTTAATGATGGTGTGTCTAAAATCTTTGAGATGATGTGATGATTTGATATTTTTTGTTGTTTTTGCTGAAACTCTTTCTATAATCCACCGGGCCTGAAAGAAAACAACCTGTCAGAGGCCAGAAAGAAGTTGTTGAGTCTCATTCCCAGGGTCCCAAAGCATCTGTATTTGACGACCTGGGAACGAGACTCAATAAACTATCTGCAAACTTCCAACCCAAAGTTTCAATCTTTCTTAGCTCTGATTGGTTGTTTTTCTTGGTGGATTCTTATAAATGTCATTAGGAGCACAAAGAGGATCTGTCTCATGTACTACTGTCAGGATATAGTGAAAATCTCTGCAATAATGACAAAAAGTATTTTTTTATAAAAGTTACCTACTGCAGCTTTAAATTGGACATATGTAAGCCAAATAAGGTAACTAGCAGCAAGAAGGTTCCGGGTTCAAATCATAGACTGTGTAATTAAAAACGGACGCAGTCTCCATGATGTCACCCATAGGTTTCTGAAGAGCCATTGTAATGGTGCGTTCGATTTGTCTCGTAATCGCGACTTGCAACTCGGGAGTGACGTCACATCCGTCTCGGAAAACGAGTAACCGCAGGTTTTCGCGTTCTGTTTGGCACACAACACGACGAGTCGGAGAAAGACGGACGCCTCCAGTA
>JAGRRF010012898.1:2309299-2340727 GCA_019097615.1 Morone chrysops
GGGGGGGTTGGTGGGGGTTAACATGGTAATGAAAGACAGATGCATTAGCTCCATGTTGGAGTTCTGTAGGTCCTTCCCAGCACACACACAGAATTAGAATCGTGTTAACCATTAACTACCGCACACTCACGACAGATCGTTCTGGTACAGCTGTTGCAGACACATGTTATGTGTTGATGTGCAAACTTGTGAAGTTCTGAGAGATGTGTTTCCATCAGCTGGTTTAAAATGAATAAAGAGGTTCTTGCTCCTTTACTATCAAAAAAACCATTCAAATTGTTACTGTTCTTCAGAGTCAGCTAATGCTGATCAGATTTTATACTTTCTCTGAAGATATAAATGTACTGCATGTACTAGTATGTGCTAGTATGGTCATAAAACCACAGTAGAAAACCAGTGCAACAAAATCAACCGATAGGCATACAGGTATAACTGTAGTGGTTTTCACTGATGGTGACTTTGTACTGTAACTGTACAAAGTTTTATGCCCATATTACCAAGGTCCCTCTTGTATTCCTAATTATTATTATTTATTCCGGAGTCAACTGCATATTCATATTTGGCGGCCTAAACATGCTCAAATGATCATGGAAATTTGCACGAAATTCAGTCATTCGCAAACCAATTGCAATTGTCCCCGTACATGGGCGCCACCAAATGGCGGAGCCCCCCCCCCGAATCAGCCCCCAAGACCTGTAAAGCCGACATGTATGAAAACGGTACTCATGTGTATCGTGATAAAAGAAGTAGAAAAGCCTCTTGGACCCATACCTCAAACCCAACAGGAAGTCGGCCATTTTGGATTTTGTGGTCATTTCTGGTGACTTTCGCCGTTGCATTGCATGCAGGGAATTTATCGGATCGACTCCACACTTGGACACAGCCATCTAAACACATTCATGATTAATAGTTCTGTAGAACAGCGTGGACGTAGCGTCTGTGATAATATTCAGTAATAATGAGAGCGCCACCTAGTGGCAACAGAAGTATACTGTTTATACTTTCATGTTCTACTCCTAGCAGGATAATCAGATCCACCTGAAATGTACGTATGAAATGTAAAACACATTGTTGATGATATGTGATGAATGTGGTGAGTGGGCGTGTCTTTGGTGTGGCAGGAAATTTTGATGTATCGCCAGAACACATGAGTTTGCTATAACTTGAGTGTACATTGTCTATTCGGCTCCAAACTTCACTTGTCTGATGAGAGTCCCTCCCTAAACTCATCTATGTGATAATATTCACTAATAGTGAGAGTGCCACCTAGTGGTGGAATTTATTACACTTGTAATTGAATAATATGTATTTCTCCCAGCAGATTGAACACATCTAGCTAAAATTTGGTCAGAAGACCCTCAGAATGTTGACAATGACATACATAATGACTTACAAATCTTATCAATTTTTATTGAACCGTGTTGCCATAGCAACACGGCAAGCATCACTTTGTTGTTTTAAAATTTGATCGCATTTTGCGCGGGCTAAACAGGCTCAACGGGCTCAACATATCATGAAACTTGGCACAAACGTCCCACATGGCAGCATTTTACATTTCACATGGAAGTGTGTGTGAGCGCAAACAAGTTTGTTCTGTCTGGAAAATTCTAAAAAAATCAAGAAGATATGTTTTATTAATCCCCAGTGGGGAAATTCTTTTTTTACCCTATGTTTTACACACACATAGGCCTGAAATACAATCAAGCACACGTATAGACATGCAAAGGTAGAAAGAAGAAAAATATGACTTTGACAGGTCTTAAAAAATTATTGGATTACTGAAGTTAACAATACATCACATTGCATTGTTCAGTCTCCCTTTTTAAATGTGTTTTGGGAAAATCGGTTTTGCTCATGCTGTAACAACTATAAAGCAAAACCGACATGGAACCAATACCGAGTTTCCTTTCCTGCCTCCTTCATTTTCCCTACTTACATTTTGCTAACTTAAGTATCTACTAGGAAGTGGTGGAAAAGCTGAAAGAAGTGTGTCACTTGGAAAAATGGATTGCTCTCTGGAGTTTTGGAAACGTTCACCACAACAAAATGAAGGTTGAATTTAAGGGTGAAATGGCAAATAATAGCGGTAATGTTAGTAGTCATTGTATAAAATGCGAGACAGTAATGGGAATAACATTAGCATTAGTCAGTATGAAACACTTTGAATGTTGTGTTGTGTGAGTTGTGCCAAGCGTGTGAGAATTGTATATAAGTACTGTTTGCTTAAAGTGGCAGCTGCTCTAGCTACTCATTACAGATACAAAGTCACTTTTCATTATGATCACTAAATGTCAGTGAATCACTGTTTATTCCACAAGGAAACAGGAATGGGTGAGATGTCACATAAGCTGTGTGTGGGCATAGAGAATGTATACCAGAGGAAAAGATTTGGAAAAAATATGGTTGCGGATGGTAGAAGGGTTTATTCCATTTCCAAACACCCACTAAGCTTTGGCTCTTCAACTGACAGCCCACAGGCTCAGTCCTCGCCATCATTGCTGTCTAACATTTCTCTCTGAAATCTCTCATAGGTGTTAAGTTGGGTTAAGGTCAGTTGACTGTGAAGGCCATTTTAATACTCATCAAACCATTTAGTGAGCCCTCATGTACTGAAGCACCTGCATTTTGCCCTGCAGCCAGTAGCAACAGCTACTATTACAGCCCATCAGTCAGTCACTGTTGTGGTCAACAGGGTGTATGTAGGGTCTCAAATAGTCTTCAAGGTCCAGTGTGTAAGATTTAGGAGAATCTACTGGATTGAATATTCATAGATATATTTCCACCTGAAAGTAAGAATCGTGTTTTCATTACCTTAGAATGAGCTGTTTTTATCCAAAAAAGGTGCGGGTCGCAGTAGCCCAGAACACTGGCCCTACATAGGGCCTTCCTTCCTTCTGCAGTGTTTGGTGGCCGCTGTAGTTCCTCCTTCACGCTTGGAAGGGGAGTGTAAAGCAAGAGTGTTGCAATATTGAACTACACCTTTAGATGCCACTAAATCCTAACACTTTTAAAAAGTCTAAAATCCAATAATCTGAATTGTGAATTGATGCATATTTTGTGTTGTCCATGTAATACAATATATTAAACATAAGATATTGTCTCTCCTATATTCTATGTCTTTGTCACCGTCTCAGGTTGTCCACCACCCAGAATGTAAACAGCTCATATTGTGTTGGCTCTCCTAAACAGTACCAGCTCTGTCCCAACCAGGTATGATGCTACGCTAATATCGATAATATACTTATTCATTCTCTATTGACTCCTTAAAATTAGAATACAGAGGTTATATGTGTGTGTATGAAGTCTGGCTTAGGCTACCTTCGGGGAGACATTTTTTACTAAAGACGAATTGGGGACAGCTTGTTCCATTGGGGACAAAAGCTGTGTGCTCAATTTAAAAAAAAAACAAAAAAACTTTTTGGATCACTGGTTAAGGTTAGGGTTAGGCAAGTAATGGTTATGGTTTGGGTCTTCAGTGAAATAAATGTAAGTCTGTGTAATTTCCCCAAACGTGACCTAGTGAACATGTGTTTTTGTCTGTGTGTTTTTCAGCCCTGTCCCAGCCCCAGTGTTAGCTTCAAACAGCACCAGTGTTCCCAATTCAATTCTAAGGCCTTTGGAAGAAGATACTACCAGTGGATACCTCTATATCCAGGTATATTCTCAATCTGTCAGTCATTCTTTAACACAACTTTAACACAGCCAAAGGAAACCACAGTGTCTTGGTATGGACGCTGTCTATACTCTTCATTAAAGGACCAGTGTGTGGGATTTTAGTGGCATCTAGTGGCGTAGTTGCCGATTGCAACACCCTCGCCTTACCCTCCTGTAAGCGTGTAGGGCAGGTAACCTGTGTGTAGCCATTATACACCAAATTGATTTTCTTTAAACATGTGTCTACTAAAATGTGTGTCATGTTACTTCCTGACCTTGTGCATTTTCCACTATATTTTGCTGAACCTCTCGGAGGAAAACAGAGAATTTCATAGTGCATGGACAGATTTATTAGCTTTCGTCACCAATGCTGTTGGCTTACTGGCACTTCTGGGGTGAGAAATTAGCATTATGAGGCTCAACTGTGTTTGTTTTATTATGCCGTTTGATAGTAAAAGCTAGCCCCTGGTGTAGGAGAAAGAACTATGGTGGCTGTGAAATACACAAGGCCCTATTTAGAGCCAGTGTTTGGTTTGTCCATTCTGGACTACTGTAGAAACATGGCGTACTTCATGAAAGAGGAACCGCTCCCTCTGTAGATAAAAACAGCTCATTAAGGGAACGAAAATTCCATTTCTGACAATAGATCCTCCTAAATGTTACACACTGGACCCTAAAAAAAAGGTTGGCCTTTGGTTGGTCATTTTTGCATTTAATAGTAGGGTAAACACAGGTGTTACCAATTATAGTAGCTATGGGTCCGTTCCATTCAGGGTGCTGCTATTGTGCATGTTGGCTCACTGGAAAGATTCTGCTTCTCTAAATGTAACATACCTTCATTTATTGCTATATTTATTTATTGCTATAAGATAGATAGAAGATAAGATATTAAGGAATATTTTATCTTATCTTATCTTATCTTATCACCTGTGTTAACCAGACTTCCTCATGTCAGAAGAGCTGCTGTGAAAAATATGTTGTCATTGGAGTGTCTCCTGATAATCATTGAGTTTGAGTGCTTACATGGAGTATTTCAAAGTGTTACAGCAAGTGTGAAAGATTGACTTCACTCATTTACCAACTTCAGTTAAAACAGCAGTAGGCAACTTTGCATTGGGGCAATCCCAAATAATAACAAGACATATGCTATATTGTAATGTCATTAAAGTAAATCTCTTTTTAAATATGCAATTTCCTGTGTAGCTGATTACATCAGCATCTCCAATAAGCCATGTGACCTGCAGTGTACAACCATCAGTGGTGAGCGTCAGCTGCTAGTCCCCGCCCACGACGGTACCTTCTGCCGCGATACCAAATACCATGGAGTCTGTATAGAAGGAATATGTCAGGTAACCAAACAAGAAAAAGTTGTAATTTCATTATTTTTCTGTGGAATTGATTTAAAGCTGCAGTAGGTAACTTTTCTAAAAAAAACTTTTTGTCATATTTGCTGAAACTTTCATTATACACTGACAGTAGAACATTAGAGAGATAATGAACAACCTAACGGTCTAAAGTGCTTTAAATTTAATTTCTCCTCCTCCAGCCTGTAGGCTGTGATGGGGATCTGTACAGCAGTAAGACAGTAGACAGATGTGGAGTATGTGGAGGTAACGGGACGTCTTGCCAGCGCGTCTCTGGATCATACAGGAAGGCACTCACACAGTTAGGTAACACACACACAAACACACAGACAGATGTGAATATGAGTATTAGGATAAGGATCAACTTATCTGGTGTTAAATTTGGTTACAATTGCACTCAGCTCTTTCATCAAATTTCACTGTAATTAATGTTTGTGTTTTTGGCAGAATTTCTTTTCACAGAAGCCTGAAACTGTTAGGATGATGTGGGATGGGTTATACGATTGCGATTTGGCGCCCCCAGTTTCAGGGTGCAGTACCACTGTGGTAACTATGGACAGCTGTACTCGTGCTTACTTATGATCAGAAACTAGTGAGTCGACAATTTTGCTTAAACAGCCAAACATCAAGCAAGTACAACAATACAACACTAACATTACTGACTAGTCCAACAGCAAGAAGGCCAGCTTGCCATCTGTCTGCAGCCCTTTTTTTCACAAAGCTCTCGCCAACAATAAAAGCCTCATCACTGTCTCTTTTTCTCTTCTTAGCTTCCTCCGTCAGTGTCCTCTTCAGTCTCTCCCAATCTGCTGTCCTCTGCCTCTGTTGAGCTTGGTAACATTTACCTGCTCCCCCAGCTCTGGGTCTGAGGCGGATCAGCCATAGGACATCAGAGGGAAAACTAGAAAAGATTTTCCCCATGAAATATAATACACTTTACAAAATCAATGACATAGTCAGTATTGTGCTGTAAAGCGTTACACACAACCAATCCACAACCAAAAGTTAGTTTAAGAACAGGTGTACAGGGTGAATGCTGCTGGTGTGCACAGTCACCAGGAAGATAGTCTGGCTCACAGGAAGTAAGCTGTTTTGGCCAACTATTTCAGTTAATATTATCCTCCCCTGTCTTCTGACACTATTTTGCAAGGGCACCGTCGTTCATCCTGTGCTCAGCACTGCCTAAGACAATTGTTATTGGGTTAAAGAAATACAAACAAGCCAGTGACACTCTGCAACCGTCGGTTCCCCCAGCACCCATCCTAGCACAACAAATCAATTGACAAACACAAATGTATTACTTTATCGGCTGCACACACTGTCAACACAAATACTCAGCTTCTTTTGCTAATTCCAAGGCTTCTTTAGCCTATTTCCAAAGTCCACAACAAAAACTTATGCAGCAGCCAGCCATTTAGAAGGTAGAAAGTCATTACTCAATGAGCACCAGCAATCTCCACAACTCTCACTTTCCTGCAGCTGAGTGTAAACCACACCCACCTTCACACCCCTATACCAGAATGATAATGGGTCCAGCCAGACCTTTCTTCAACGTTAACACAGCGCTAAAAGTGTACCAGGAAGAGAAATGTGCAGCCATCCAATGAACGAGATTTGGATCATGTGATTGTTTAAAAAAATGTAATGCATGTAATTTGTCTCCTGTCCTATCATCAATGAAAATAAAGAGAGATTCTGTTACAGTTTTTTTTTTATATTCCATTTTAGTAACCTTTTAGGTACTTTTTGTGTCAGCTACATTAGGATTTAGGCACAGTTATTCTTCAGCATCTCGTCTTCGACATGCAAAAAAGCCCCCTGACTAATATATATTTCATCACAGTTTTCCCAAATAAAATGAACACTATGCTGAAATCACAAAAAACATATTTTTCATATTTTAGTATCAACCCATGTAAAGCGGTTTGGTTTTAACTGTCCAGGTTTTGACTTCCAGGTCGGTACAACTGAGGTGAATGCAATTTATGGCAATCAAAGCATAAAGAAAATATTGATAGAAAATAGTTGCCCTAGCAAAATCTCTGTCTTTTTGTTCCAAAGTTCCCTGATGACAGTTTATAACATACAGTCGTGCCAGTGTTTAAAGTAGGTGTTTTTATCATCAGGCTACGTGTTCATCACCAACATCCCGGCTGGAGCTTCAGACATTCAGATCATAGAGAGACATAAGACTGAGAACATCCTGGGTGAGAACCTACAACTTCTTTAAGGTCAATAAACTGAGTAAAGTTTTAAATTGACATTTGAAGCAAAAAAGAACATCCGATTGAACCATTTGAGATATGGTAAATGGTCTGTCCAAAACAAGAACAAGTAGCTATTGAACGTACCACTATATTTAAAATGACTTAATCTTTCTGTGGGTTTTTTGGGTTCTGACCCAGTTTTGAATATTGTTGTCTTGATCCCCCCCGATGTTTCTCCTCCTATCTAGCCCTCTCAGATGAAGCTGGTCATTTCTTCTTCAACGGAAACACAGTGTTTGACAATCCTCAAAACTTCCGTGTGGCAGGAACAGTGTTTAAATATAGACGTCCAAGCAATGTGTTCTCTGATGGGCTGGAGTATATCATTGCCCAGGGACCAACACTTCATGGCCTGAACGTTATGGTAGTACACTCTCACACATACACACACACGCACACGTATATGTGTTACTATAATAAAGAAGGGATTGTAATTCCAGTAAAAAATAGTTAATCTGTGATTTTCTCTTTGGACATGAAGTACTACAACCTGAATGGGAAGCTCCCCCACATTACCTACGAGTACACCGTCTCCCACATGTCTCATGACATCACAGCTGCAGAGGGCAACACCAACGGCCCCTCCCACTCCCACCTTAACCTCACCTATAACGAGTTAAATGAGGAAGTCAGAGGGGATCAACTTAGAGCGACCAATCACAGCAGGGGGAGTGTGACGACTGTCCATCACTACCGGCTGGGAGCTGATGACCAATCAGACGTCCTGTTGCAGGAGAAAGAGGAGGAGGAGGAGGAGGAGGAGGAGGAGGAGGAAGTAGTGTGGGAGATCAGGACACCCAGCCCTCCACCACCAGCTGCCATGTTAGTCTACAGACCGGCTGATGTCACCAGTCATGTATTCAGCCATAATGATCTTGAGGAGCGAGGACCTCCAGTGCCATCTGCCTACCGTGAGTCAGAGATTGATCTGTCTTCTGATAATTGAACCTTATACTGCCAATAGACAGTGTTTGAGTGCAAGTCATTTAATAAGTCAGCTGACAGAAAATTAATCAGTTTAGATCTAAAAATCTGCTTTTTTGTCAGTTTTTCAATCTGTCCATCTGCACAGCAATTCCAGAGCAAGATATGTTGACTTCTGACCACTACAACTGCTTTGTGGCTCAAGCCCAACTGATATGGGATTTTTGAGAGTGAGATACAGGCTCAGAAAAGAAAAATATTTAAAATTGGTTTAATTTAAATATTCTTTTAACATTGTCATACCAATTTAATTGTTGAGTTGTTGAGATGAGTTTAATGATAATGTAGTGTTTTTTATTAACACATAGCATACACAAACATTGTTGATATGGATCCCATACATATGTTTTTTTCATATCTTCCCATTCTGCAATTTCTTGTTACTTATTGTCCGACATGTCTGATATATCTATGATAAGCTAATGGCCAGTGTATCATCCTTTTCTGCTGTCACTGTCCATTTTACAGATTTGGAACATTTTTAAAAAGTGCTGCAGCTCCAACTGATGCTTTTTAGAAACAAGCCACTTTTATACTGTCCAAACAGCACATCTTTTGGAGTCTATTCTCATGGACTCTGTTTGTTTTTCTGTTTGTTAAGGAAGTTCCTCCAACTCAGTTGACGAGCCATCCACTGCTAATGACAACACTCTACTGCTCTCTTTCCCAGGTAGGAAAGATGAGACATTTCACAATACTTTAATGTTTTATTGAAATAACAGGGAATTTTGTGACTTTTGCCTCTGTTCAGTACTGAGTCAGCATCACTACTAACTGCTGTGGGATATGCCTCAGTATCACAAATCTTCTAAACATAGAGGCTGGATAGGATGAGAATGAATGGGAAGACACTATGCCCTATTCAGACTAGGGATATGTATTGGCAGGAACCTGGTGATATGATGTGTATAACAATACAGGAGTTCAATATATTGCAATACTGTAAGCAAGGCAATATGTCTTAAGGAAAGTTTTAAAGAACACGCCAATATATGCATAAAAAGAGTTAAAATAAATGTATTACAGTCCCTGTAACATCCAGCATTATACTGCTGCACTATACTGCTATGTTTACAACACTGTTATAATCCATACCAAATCACAAAACAAAATATTGCAATAAGTGTAACAAATTCAAACACACAGACTCAACAGCAACTCCAGCGTACTGTTCTGTAGCTGTACCTTGACTGTTGACCTCAGTGGGAAGTGAGGAGACCATGAAAATAACATTTTAAAGAAAAATAAATATATTTAAAATTATAAATTTGTTTAGTGTAACAGCTATTACAAAAGATTAGTTCTAGACATTTCTTTAAAATGTATCAGAAAGTTTGTAAAATAAAGATGTTTAGTATAGCATAACATTGAGTTATCACATTATAGTGTATCAGTTAATGTAAAACATATCTGTATTAATGAAACACAAAATTTTTTCATATCCACTCCCAGGTGGTCAGAGTGTTCATTCTGCAGCCCTGCCAGAAGACACCCCGTATCTGCTACTGGAGGATTTACATTACAACCAGACACACTCAAACACACACTCCCTCACACACTCAAACATACAGTCTGTTAAACACAGGCTCGCCGATCCACATTCACCAGCAGAGACACATGCAGAAACATTGTCTACCACAGACACAGAAATACACACGAACCCGCAGTTGGAAATACACTCAGATATGCTGACCGTTACTGACACACACTCTGTCGCACACGCAGAAACAGAAATCGGCACACACTCAGACACACACACTGCCATCCTGGTACAGCTGCAACAGGTGTCTGCAGTCGGGGTGGCCAACACTGAAAGGTATGAGGGAGCATAGATGTCATTTCATGTAATTCACTACACATTTATGCCACAATGTTCAAGTGCTCGAATCTTATTATAGAACGCTCACATAATCCTGATTAGCATTCTTTTACTCTGTACAAGTTGCATACTGGACCAGGACTGACTTCCTAACTATTTGTGATGTCACAAATCCTGCTGGTAGGCCCCGCCCCTTAAAATCTGCTTTTCAATGAGCACAGAGAAAGTTTCCACTTTCAGCAGATAAATGTAAAAAACATCCTTCTAGAGTCAAACTCTGCACATCATTCAAACAGCACTGCAGGAACAAGAAGATACACTGATTTCTGACTGGAGGAGACTTTACAATCAGCCCTGTGATCTTGTATCTAAACCATTTTAATGACTGTGTAGAGGCTTGCCTGCAGGTCTAGGTGTTTTAATATAACTTAATTAACGTCCTTTTCTTCTGTCAGCATGCTACATTTATGGGTTTTTATCAAATGAAGTGGAAAAGATCAGGTTTCAAAAATGTACCTGCCTGTCTCTGTTTGTGTCTTTCTCCAGCAATGACTTTGATGCAGGTCTGGACCCAGATATCAGTCTGGCAGACATGTATCGCTGGAAGGTTTCTGCTTATGCTCCATGTAGCTCAACCTGTACAACAGGTAAACCCATGCACAGCATTCATCACAACAATATGATAACACCCTGATTTATTCTAGATTTTCAGATAACACATCTTGTGAAAGTTGTTGTAGCATGGCTATAGAAAATATTAGTGTCTGATTGGCTGGTACTGTAAGTGTCTGTCTAAACTGCTTATCAGGACACCTCAGACAGCGTTCCAGACCACAGTTTAAACATTGTTCTAAATCAGTGTGCAAGATGTGTTACACCCTGTGTACTCCCTGTTAACACTGTGTGTCTGTGTGTATTGCCAGGTATCACCACTAGCTATGCCCTTTGTGTACGGTATGATGGTACTGAAGTCGATGACAGTTACTGTGACTCTCTGACCAGACCTGAGCCCACACATGAGTTCTGCACTGGAAAGGAATGTCCTCCAAGGTACTGCCCTTTCTGGTGTCACTTACTGACTGTCTGCTTTTTACTTTGGCACAGTTTAATTTGCCAGTGGCAAGGAAGTTAGGATTTTCGGTAATACTTTATATTAAGGTACACATATTCACCATTAACACGTTTTTGTCATTAGCATGCATATTAGCAACATATTGGTGAGCCACACAGGTTCCCTATTGTAAATCTGCCCCCTGTTCACACATAATAAATCTGTTATAGCACACAACTACTGCAATTAACCAAACAGAATTGTTGGGTTGAAAAACCTTGAAAAATGCATAGGAAGGGTATTTATTCATATACATTTTTTATCAAGTGTCTTCAAGGCTAGGAACAAATGTACTTATTTTCTTGTGTGAGAGATCAGAAAAGGAAATACATGTCAGATAAGATGACACCCTTGATATGTCCATTTAAAGTTATCTGCTAAATTAAATATACAGTATAACCACATGTCCCTATCTTTAATAGAATATCAATAACAGTTATATTTATTGAGGGTTCCCAAATGTCCTGGAAAACATTGAAAACCTGGAAAATTTAGAGACTAATTTCCCAGTCATGGAAACACCTGGAAAGTTGTCCTGGAAAATGTTATTGTATTTTAACCTTTCACTCAGCTCTACGCCTCAGATCGCCTACATATTTTATTTGTAGGTTAACCTTCCTGGTATGACACTTCACTTTACCAGATGTGGAACGAACTTACAGCAATCTGTAAAGAAAAACTCCTGGAAAGGTCCTGGAATATGATTTATTAAAAAGAGTGTAAAACCCTGAAGATTAGTTGCAAAAGAGAAAGTTTGTGGATTTTTGTTGTATATCTCAAATCAAATAGTTTTATATGCTGTTTGTTGTCATGCAGACCTACTGTGTGAAGTATTTTCAATTCTATATTTCTTTTATTTGTAAGCAAGGATTTGTGTAGTATTTGACATTTGTATACACTGCTGATTCCTTGTGGTAGTATTGAAAAAGACACGGCAAGGCAGGAATGACCCAGGGACACAAAGATAAATTGGCTGAATGCAACATAGACAACTTACTGTTGACTACTGGCATTGTCAAGATTTCTATATTTATAAGATTTCTATTTCTATAAACAAGAACCTACGCTGAAAATTCAACATATAGAAACAAACAAGAATTTCATACTGAGGTAGAAATTCAATGACTGATGAACATTTGTAATCACCAAATATCTCTGAAACTGTATTACATTAACTCTCCACAGATGGGAGACCAGTGGTTGGAGTGAGTGTTCTCGAACCTGTGGTGAGGGCGTTCAGTATCGTACTGTGCGCTGCTGGAAAATGCTGTCGCCCGGCCTCGACTCCTCTGTCTACGACTCACTGTGTCTGTCACATGACCTTCACAAACCAGCCAATAGAAAAGTCTGCCTCGGACAGAGCTGCGGACCCCAGTGGGAGGTGTCTGAGTGGTCAGAGGTAATACATCAAGCACTGCGCACATCAGTCTGGTGTATTTTATTTTGTTTCTGGAGTATTTCCATGGTACCTAAATTCTGATTTTGATACCATCTTGAAGTCTGATGTCTTGAAATCTGAAATTAGTATGATCAAGCAGCAAAAAACATAATGCAAGAGTGTATTCTGTTAACCAAAAGCAAAGATTTCAACATCAGTTATCAAAATATATCCCATATAATTTCACATACTTAAATTTGCATTGAGCAGTTATCATTAACAGATTTTTTTTTAAAAAGGAAGGGATTCATTGAAGTAGCTAGATAAGATAAAAAATAAATTTTTAAGATAATACTGAACTGGACTTACAGAAGACCTAAAACTGAAAAAATAAAACCAATAATTACACTGGCATCCTTTCATCAATTCTTGAGTGACAAAGCCAAACAGCCCAAATGTCTTTAGAGACTTTTCTGGTCCTCCTGGAGAATCTAAAGGCTCCTGGCCAACTGGGACAGTTAATCTCTCCATCATATGCTGGGTCTGCCCTGGGGTGTCCTCCTGGTTGGGTGCCCCCAGGATATCCACCAAGGGAGACACCTAGTAAAGCACCTCGGCTGCTTTGTCTCCATTCTAAGGTGCAGTAATGCAACACTGAGGCAGAACTGTGGTGGTAGGTGAGGAAACACATAAGCAGTATTGTTGTGCATGTTGATTAGTCACCTCTGACTAGACTGCTCATTCATTCTTCAACTTCATGGTCTTCTGTTAGTATAATGAACATGGCTGTTAATAGTGCTGTCAGTGACGGTGAGAGTTGGTGCCCACACTATTAATTGGTAGCTGTTGAATAATGTTTCCTGAATTCACTTTGTTGTTAAGCAATTGGTTGACTAATCGATTAGTCAATTGACAGAAAAATAATCGCCACCTACTTTGATAATTGATTATTTGTTTAAGCATTGTTTCATTAAAAAATTATAGAAAATGCTGCTTTTAGACCCTCAAATGTGAGGATTTCCTTCTTTTTTCTCATATCATATTAAACTGAAGTAATATTAATGCAGACAGCTGAAATAGAAAATAATTTCCAAGACTTGAATTGCATGTGTGTACATACTGTGTGTGCGTGTGTGTTAGTGTTCGGCGCGCTGTGGCTCTCGGGGTGTCCGTACTCGGGAGGTTCGTTGCTCCATGGAAATGAGACTATGCAACAAGTCCTCTCAGCCAGTAGAAAGTCAGGAATGTGAAGGCCCGCCCTGTGACAGAAGATGGACAGTTTCTGACTGGGGACCTGTGAGTTTAACACCACACACCCACACCCACACACACACACACACACACACACACACACACACAAACACGCACGCACAACAGGCCAGACATTTAAACACTTCTTATTCCATATTTATTGAATTAATGAAGCTTAACATTTCAGTTAAAAATGTGTGTATGTGTGCCAGTGCTCAGGTGTGTGTGGAGAGGGAAGGATGGTGCGAGCAGTGATGTGTCGATCGTCAGGTGGAGTAGTGATGTCAGAGGAGCAGTGTGACCAATCACTGCGCCCCTTGGCCATCTATCCCTGTGGTGACAGAGATTGCGCCCCCCACTGGGTGGAACAGGAATGGCAACAGGTAAACATTTAAAAAGGGGGGAAAGTGTGTCTCTTTCAGATAAAGAAAATCAAAGTCAATCCTGACAGATATATACACAGTACGTGTGTAACTTTAAGTTGTGTGTGTTTGTTGTGTATGTGTGTCCCAGTGCAATGCTACATGTGGGCGAGGTGTGCGGCAGCGTCAGGTGGTGTGTGCCGGGCTGGAAGGCGGTGTGTTTAAAGAGTTTCCAGACAGCAGCTGTGACCAAACCAACAAACCAGAGACTAGCTCCTCCTGCTTCCAGAGACCCTGCTCCAAATGGTTCACCACATCCTGGTCTCAGGTATCTGCAGTGGTGACTCAAGTAGAAGTAGTTACATTACTGAAGTAAAACTACAAATGTTTTTGAATCTGCGTCTAATGAAATTAGCATAAATGTCTCCCATTGCACTGCAAACAAACAGCCAAGTCAACCAGCCCATTTGGTTTCTGTTTCTCCAAATCTTGAGTCATTTAATTACTCCTAACTCCTGCTCTGTTCTGGTGACTGTGCTTTTCATGGTTTTATTTAGCTTGCAGCGTGTTTTCTTGCCATATTTGCTTAAGACACATGAAAAAAACAGAACAGACGCTCTATCTGAACTGCCCAATTGGTTGACATCCTTACAAAAAAACACTATTACTTAGATAATAGAATTCCTATATAAATACCATAATAATCAGTTTTACTATAATAATTATATGTTTTTTTGGAACGCGCTACTATTATATAGTATTACTATAGTATGTTCTATCTTTCTATGGTTTTTCAGACATACAGACGAAAGTTTCTATAGTAATAGTATATATTTATTAAAACATCATCATAGTATTACTATAGAAATGTTCTATAGTATGTTCAAAAAACAACTACAGAAACACTATATAATATACAATAATAATACTATTTAAAATAGCATAGGGATACTACAAAGATCTAGATACATGAAATAATATAGGGCTAATATAGCTAAAACAACACTACAGAAAAAACTATAGCAATACAAATACAATAGAACTCTACAAATCTGCTATAGTACATCATACAATTCTTGTAGTATACTATAGTAATACTGTAGTTCATTTTTGTAAGGGCATGGACGGTGAAAGGAAGCGGGTAGTGCAGTGCTTCCGCCTCATCCCTGGCGATTTGCTACAAAATGCACATGAAAGGTTTGAATATAAATCAGATTGTAGCTTTACTCAGTAGGGAATTGTGATTTTAAAATTAGTGAAGTAGATTACACAATGTAATGAATAGTTAACTAAGAGTAAAATTACTGGCTCATACTCAAGTACAAGTACCTTAAAATGACTTCATTACAGTAACGTGAGTAGTTGTAATTTGTTACTTCCACCCCTGGGTGACTGGCACGTACGTGTCAAGTACACAACCATAGTGATTTAAAATTAGGGCTGGCTAGTTGTATAAATTCCTCCACCTTCATAAATATTCTCAAGTGTCTGTGTGTGATATCCATGCTTTTTATCAAATCTAGTTTTGTAGTGTGTTTGTAGGTCTGATTATCAATAATATGAAGAGAAAACTGAAATGTCCTTCCCCCTAATGCCCCCCCTCAGTGCAGTAAGACCTGTGGAAGTGGCGTGCAGGTTCGAGAAGTGAAGTGTTACCAGGGGGAGGAGCTGGTAACCAGGGGCCACAGCTGCGACTCTACCCTCAAGCCAGAAGCCCGACAGAGCTGTGAAATTCAGAGCTGTCCGACGGAGGCACCAGGTACAAAAACAAACTGTAGGTGATGCAATATTTTAGCACACTTTCAGCCCTATCAGCTGAGGATAAATTACCTCCCACATGCGTCACTGTGACAAAGTGTTTTTCTGCAAGGCCCTAGTGTAAACGGAGCATGTCCATTTTCAACATATCTCAGACTTTTTGTGGCTTCTGTGTGTTTATCCAGCGGCAGCTCCAGCAGCATCAGTAGCAGCAGACAACTCCTGCCAAGACAAACCAACAGCCAACTGTGCCCTGGTGCTAAAGGTGAAACTGTGTTCCCATTGGTACTACAGGAAGGCCTGCTGCCAGTCCTGTAAGGCACCAAGACCCTGAAGTCTTAACTGTAACCTCTCACCTCAACCCCTTAACACAAACCACTGGTACCAAAGGTCACATTACATTCATATTGGTGCTACACTTAAGCCTGCTGCTAGCAATGTAAGGCCTTATGACGTTCATTCACCTTGTAGCTCTTCCTCTGGTCTCTGATGTCAACCTGTGGTCACTGTCTTTAACTCCTGTCTGTCAGTGTTATCACTTTAATCTGGTTTCCTCACACCTAGAAATGCTCCTAAAAGTATATTTGTTTTTGTACGTAGTAGTATCATCACTACTAAGATATCAAGAATACTGCTTTTGCTCATCAGTAAAATTGTTTTTGCACACAAAGCACAGTTTCTGCTCTATAGCAATATTTAACAACTGGAAGTTTATCTAAAGTACTGACACGAGTACAAGGCTTAAGCCTCCTCCACCTGACGGAGGCCATGCTCATTTACCCAGCATGCTACTAAATCTATTCACTCCTCCCTGGCAATGTGAAGATAGACTAGCTTTAGGACATACTGGGCTTTCTGTGACAGAAGGAGCAAACCTGTCTTTTGATAAACATCCTTAATCCATTCTGCATTCCCGTCCTTCTCACTGTCGCTCTCACCGTTTTAAGGACCCTTCATCCATCCCTCTGTCCATCCCTGCAAGTAACTCCCATCCCATTTTAAAAGTGCTCCCTGTAGTGGATATCTGTAATCTATCCATTCCCTCACCTTTTCATTATGATCCTATGTTCCACTAAAGGTGCATCCGATGCAGATGAAAGCCCTGTGGCAGCTTTATTGGTAACGCTTTATTTGGATAGTCTGAGTATTTGTAACATTTCAAAACCGTATTAGATGAGATTCAACAATTCAATTCAATTTCACAAATAAAACAATTTTTTTGATATTACGCCACTGTGGTTAAGGTTTGGTTAGGTTTAGGTACAGAAACCATCTAGCTTAGGTTATAGGTTATGACAAAGCTAAACAAAAAATCTGTAGGTGGACTATGTTATTGCTTTATTGTTACTGTGGCAACAGACAGACTGGACCACAGGAAGAATATGCGACTGAGCCCCCTCAGCCTTGGTCCAGACCTGTTCTACATAGACAGCCCTGTGAAAAATTGGTCAGGTTGTACTGCTGGTGCCATGCTGTTTTTTTTCTGCCACTCAAAAAAACTTTTAAATTTACACAATATACAACAGACATAACGCAGCCTGCTGCCCTAGACTGACTAACATAACAGAGTTACTGCCTACTTTACTTATCACAAAGTCATTTCTTTATCGTGACAAGCTGATCATTGTCACGACCCCACTTTCCCTACAAAATAACAAACTTTAGCAGTCCTCCTAAGTGAAAGCCTTTTAATACATCCACCAGGCACTGTGAAGGAACCTGGATGTAGCAACTAGCTTATGCCACCTCTAGACTACTATAACATCAAGACAGGCAACAGTTTGATACTAATTAAACCTACTAACCAAATAAACCAAATGCAAACAGTAGCAGTCTAAAGAAGTCAAAATACTGCATATACAACACTAAAATATAATCTTAGTAATGGTTCAATGGTTCAATAGTGCAACCACTTAGACAAGTCAAACAAACTGTCTTTAGAACAGTTTAAAATACTACTCCACATTTAGCATTGCTCTCCTATAAAACTGCAGCAAAACCAGAGATGTTGTCTTTTTTTAGTACACACATTCTTTCTGTTCAAAACCTGGTGCATACAATGCAACTCAGCAGCTGACAGATTGGTCTAAGATTCAGGTGTGTTATGCTAGTCGCAGCTATTGTAGCCTGGAGCCTCCAGCTTCAAGCAGAGATGAGGAGCAGCTATAGTTCTTTAGTTCAATGTTTAAGTCTTCATAGTGTAGGTTAGTACACTATACACTATACTATCTAACCATAAGTTGGACCTTCCAGATACAGGTGCATTTATATCATTTATAAATGTATATTCATGCCCCTTTGCAGGCAACCATTTTCAATCTGAAGTAAAACTATATTTTTCCATTGATCTGTGTTAAAAAAAAGAAAAAGAAATCAACCGTGATTTGATGTTGTTAGACAGTCACACAATGCGTACATTTTGAAGGTAGGTGAAAACATATTATAGGCTCTGTAAGTATCTTCCTGTGCATCCAGTACAGAGACCTGGATGTTATGATGTTATGATAGTCAAAAAATGAGCCTCCTAAGCTGTTATTTACACATTTAACTTGTTTGACAAGCTATTTCTTGATCTGTCGAGTGCCTCGACTGTATGTAGCATCTCTGGTGTACTGTTTTCATTATGGGGTATGCACAACTTAAATGAACATGAACAAAACTTCATACAGACTCTACCAAGCTAAACCTATAAATAAGACAGCACTGGAGTCAGGTCAGTTGTTTGTCTTTGTTCTCATTCAGTCTTTGGGGCAAGCTAGATGATCAATGTCTTAAAAATTTGTATTTCTCTTCTCATGTGTTTCTGGGACAGCTGATACAAGCATATTTCTAAAAATGTTGAAATGTTCTTTTAAAATAATACGGTTTTCCTTACAAGAAAACAACTACTTGTGAAGAATTTTCGTCCTGAAAGAACTGAAATGGTCAAATGTGAGAATGTAGAATTTGATGCAAGGGCTGTGATCTGCAGGAGCATTAACTTCTGACTGGTTATACTCCTGTAGACATTTCAGTTGTGGAAATGAAAATACATCAGTGGAGTTGGTGGCTTGAAAATAGAAGAATAGTACAAACACGTCACAACCCAGAAACAGCTGAGGAGCACCAGTATGCTACTATCTATATAACATCACCTATCCCAATACACTGTGTACACTTGACTGTCACTGCCAGTCTCACTGTTGTTTACCTATTGTAGCCCACAGAGCTGCTGTTGTTGTTTTTGCTTACTGTATCATACGTAAAGAATAAAAGATCAGCTGTTATTGACAAGTATCTGACTTCTGATTGCTGCTCCTCCTGGTGACAAACACTGGTGACTAACCCACAAAACTGCTGTACATACAGTGAATGAAGTACATTTAACCCATTAATGACTAACAATTATATTTATTATGTTTTTTTCTGTCAGAGGTAGAGTCTGTCTACCTTTGCTCTGGAAACGTCAAGATATGTGGCAACACAATCCATTTTTATGAGCCTTAATATTTTTTTAATATTTTCTTTAAAGGAAATGATAAACTTCACTGTACATTAACAGGTTAATAATATAAAGGGAGACTATTAAAGTAACAAACAACTGAACAAACTAAGAAAATGTAATTTCAATGATTGGCAGCTTAACCATGGTAATTGGAGCTGCGGCTGTATGGAATGCAAATAGAGGGGATACAAGGCTTTATACCTTGAGAACTGTGGGTACTAATAACACTATCATCCGAAACATGAGCTTTTCCCTCTGGTGTTTGTATGTGAGACCGTTGTGTTGTTAAGAATCCTCGCCCCTCTTACAACACACAATCAGCATTGTCATGGTTACAGGAGATGGGATCCCTATGGAGGCTCCTCTGTGAAACCAAATCACACAGGTGAATGCACACCAATTACTCATCTGAGCCGGTCTGGACGAGGCATTGTGGCTTACAGAGGAGGACCTCCAGGTAAATTTCATTTCATTTTCCAATGTTGACAAGATTCAGAAACAACCAAGCTGTCATTTTATCATATTATCTATCATTCTCTTAGAAAGGAACCTTGATCAACCTCTGTGTGTGTCTTCAGGAAAAAGCAGCAGCTCCAGAGACAAGGTTAGTACTTGCACCTGGACAAACGTTAGCAGAGTAGGTGATCCAGGTTCTATGTAAGAGACAAGATTAAATAACAGTAACACTTCCTATGTTGTGAGATAGAATACAAAATATCGGATGTTCAAATAAAACTTAAGTTAACATTTAGGTTTGTCAGTCTAATTAAAATTACAAAGCCATAACTCATTTGTCTGTTTATACACTGCAAAACCTAACAGCATATCTTAATAGAAGAAGTAAATTAACATAACTTTATCCTCCAAACGAGTCACTCAATTCCATGAATGGAATCTTTTCTTATATCTTATATCTCATCTCTGTTAAAGTAATAACTCAGTTGTTTTAGTGAACTTCAGTTTGTGCAGTATTTTAAGGATTGGTAATATAATTCATTTATAAAGTTTTTTTCATTGACTCATTTTCTTTGACCTTATATAATTACAAAAATGTAAGCCCCAATGTGCTATAATGCTTAGCATGTTTCAATTTGTGTTTTTATTTCAATTTATAAATCATCATATGCCTAGATTCTTAATGATTCCATGAAGTTTAAAAATGAGATGCTAGTCACATAAAAAACAGGTAGGATATTGTTTACAACTTAATTACAGCAGTGACAATTAAATTAATTGAACCAGAGAAGATAATTAATTGTTTTTATGATACGTCAGCGCTTTTAACGGGTAATGTAAATGTAGAAAACTGAGGACTGAAAACTTAAGTGGTATAATTCGTACGTATAAAGAAAATGAATTTAAGTTAGTCCACATTCTGTTAACACATTTAAATAAGTTTGGAGAAATGCTGCATATGCGTGTATGTAAATACGTCTACTAGTTTCAAGTTTAATTAACTAAAGGGAATTAGTACAATGAACTTAATTTACCCAAGTTAACTTACCTTAAATACTTGAGTTACTCAAGTGGTTTTTTTTGGGGGGGGGGCTTTTTATTGCCTTTATATGATAGAGACAGCTGAAGACAGACAGGAAAGGGGGTAGAGAGAGAGGGGATGATGCGCAGCAAAGGGCTGCAGGTTGGATTCGAACCCTGGGCCACTGCAGCAAGGACTAAGCCTCAGTACATGGGTCACCCACTGAGCTAACCAGGAGCCCTGAGTTACTTAAGTTTAGTTACCAAAATTTAACTTAAATTGTCTGAGTTAAAACACTTAAATGGTTTCCTTAAAACAGTTTGAGTTGAACTAACTCATTAGGTTTTACAGTGTACCGTGTGTTAACATTTCTATGATGATGAAAATTGACAGTTGTGAAGTGAATCTAATATATGTTTGATAAATGGCAGATTCAAAACAAACAGGAAGGAAGTCATCTTACATTTACCCTGAGGATAAAAAGACAGACAGGGTATGAATCAGTGATTATTAGAACTGCACTGAAACTTTTAATACATCCCTGAAGTGCTATGGAAATGGAGTTGTAGATTACTGAATGCTTACCCTACCATCCAGGCTTCAGGGTGCTGTTAAAAAATCTCTTTGCCAACATTCAGAATGCTATCTTGAACACAGATGAGCATTTAGATTAAGTTGAATGCTTGCATATGGTGCTCTGTTTAAATTAAAATCTCTATTGTTAATATTTGTTTTCCAAGTGGGATTTTAAAGCTCCTCAGTTAAACTTTATAATCAGAAATGTAAAAAAAATGTCATGTTTCAACGCTGATATATCTTATTCCTCTGTGGCATTGTGGCCCAAAATCTATAAAAAACACATTAATGAGCCACACTCTAAAACTGGGCAGTGGTGGAAGAAGAACTACGATCAAATACCAGCACAGCATGTAAAAATACAAGTACAAGTCCTGCATTAAGAATCCTGCTCAAGTAAAAGTATTACCAGCAAATAAAGTATCAAAAGTGCAAAAGTACTTTTTCCGAGTATAAAATGTCCGCTGTGACTGCTATATTATTATACACCGATCAGCCGTAACATTCTGACCACCTGGGGAAGTTTTTTATGTCAAATTTTGTTCTGAAAAATTCACATATTGGGGGCGGTTGTCTAGTAACCATAAAGTTGTAGTTCAATCCCTGGCTCCTACAGAGAGTGTAGAAATATCTCTTAATATAATCCGTTATCATTTCATCCCTTATGCTGAGCGGAAGGTTTTGGGTTCAACTCCCCGGCAGGATAAATCTGGGTGCATAAAATCAAAGGCAGTGTTTGCCCCTAGCTTATTACTGCCACTGAGGTGCCCTTGAGCAAGGCCCCTAACCCCAACTGCTCCAGTGACCAGTAGATGACTGTGATTGAACTTGGCAGCTTCCAGATGTGAACGTGATCAGGGCATTTCTGGAAAAGGGCATTCCCCAAAAAAGCTTTTTATTAAAAAAGAAATCCACTTTATATTTGAGACTTGATCTTCAGTAGAAACCAGTGAGCTTGAAGCTGAGAGCCACTGACAGGAAGTCAGAGAGTAGTGAGACAGACTAACATGACATGGTTTTGGTCTTTTTTTAATGAGATTTGTTTACAATAAGGAGATATAGAATAATGCCCGATTTACCCTTTAAAGCTGAGTTTCCTGCACTTTGAGAAGCAGACTGGGGGCTCTGGAACATTTGATGTTATTGGCTCTGAGGGAAGACAACCACTTGCTCGATAAAAGCCAGATGGGGTTACATGTCCCTGACCCCCTATATGTGCATTCCTGGGAGTTATTACACTCTTGTGAAATTCTTACATTATTGTTTTCTACAACTCCCATCATTGAGGGATCTCTGAGTCTCTGTTCACCTGTACACCATCCCTTTTCCCCTTAGTGCTCGTGTCATATTGATGTCATATTGACGGCTGTTCCTCTAAGTTCAGGAGGAACAGCCATTGCAAGCATTTGTTAAATATCTGATTCCACCATCTGTTTTTCAGCTGAAAGAAAAAGTTTGTATTTGATGTTGCGGGGACATTCATTGCAGCCATAAAGCGACCCCACTCTCTCCCGCTGTCTCCGGTCTGTTGCAGATGCCTCTTAAGGTTGCAGTGCTGCTTTTAGCAGTGGTGTGTGTGTGGCATGTGGACGAGTGTGTGTGCTTCCCTAACGGCTCGGTGGCGCTCTCCTGTGGCAACATGATGCCTGTGCACCCACCGTTCACACCCTCCACCGACAGCCCACCATTCACACTGTCTACGTCCAGTGCCTCCTACAGACCTGGTGGAGTCATTACAGGTGGGTTTATGCAGCAGCGTTCCTACTGCTACTGCTCATTGTCTGTATGTGTGAATATGTTTGTATCCGTTTATTTTTATGACTTATTATCAATTCTTTTTATTTTGCAAGTAGCATAAAGGGAACTATATCTGAATGTCATTGTATAACCCTGCGTTGTAAAATGACAGTAGAATTATAATAAAATGGCGAAAGAGGGGAGAAATAATGTACATGGACCGACAATGACAATATGCTCATAACTTTATGCTCCGTGTTCTAGATATAAGTATTACTCTTTGTATATGCACATTTCTGTATTTTTGCATTACATAATTATGAACCCAATATATACTTCACTTACGAGTATACTTATGCTATACTAAACTGGTTCCCACCCTTTTTCCTTAAGAGAGCCCTTTTCTATCATTGACTAAACTGACTGAGTGAGATATTTTATGTATATTTCATATAATATTTAATGCATAACAATAACAGTAGTACAATGAACTCAAACAGTGAAAATAAAAACTGCTGGAAGTTTGTGTAAGACCAGAAATTTGGATGAATTTTGAGCGCAGAGGTCATAGGTCATGTTTAGAGGAACTTATGCTGCATTCACATGGTTTTAGGCAAACCGGATGTCATATTAGTGGATGTCATCCGCATAACTCTGACCTCAGAATCCCCCTTCTCCTCCAACAGCATACGTCGGTGTTATTCCGCTCTGTTGGACCAGGTGCACATACATTGTATAATGTCCTTCTGTCTCCTCCCTTTGCCTCACAATAACTCACACTTCTCATGTACCAATGTTGTCTGTCAATCTGTCTCATATTAACATGAATCCCTCCGTCCTCTCACCTCCCTCGCTGTCTACTTGCAGTGACGTTGGAGGTGGTGAAGAACAGCTCCACAGAGTTCCAGGGATTCCTGTTGCAGGCCAGGAGCAGGGAGCGACCCGGTAGAACAAACTCTTTAAGTGTCATTCTGAAGAAAATATATACTGGAAAATACTAGAGCACTAAAATGATTAAGTAGTACTTATGGTACACCACAGATGTGGTTGGCATGGTAACCAGGGGCTGGGTTTTCACTTTTCTGTGCTGGTACCTCATACTGATGTTGTGTCGAGATGTGAGTCACCTAAAGACTGTTTCATCCCTGCAGCTGCGGCGGTAAAAACGTACAATGTGTGATTTTTCCTTTGCTGTTTGTAAATGCACCAAGTTGTCCTCTCAGGTCAGCTGAGGTAGAACAAGGTAGAGAGTGGGCGCCTAGTTAGCTCGTTAGCTAGGAAAAAACGCTACCAAAAATGAAGCAGTGAGTCAGATAAACAATTCACAGCAGTTACGTTCTAACACAGCTGTACTGTCTGCTGTGTCCCTACCACAGCCTGTGCACTGCACACGGCCTGCATGCATACAATAAGAAAATACAGGCAGAGGGCTACAGGGTAAATGGACCTGTACTTGTATAGCGTTAGTTTTTACACTACATGCCACATTCACCCTTTCATAGCAAAGTCCATCGAACAGAAACTAACTCATTCATACACATTCGTACACCAATGCACAGCATCGGGAGCAAATTGGGGTTCAGTATCTTGCTCAAGGATACTTTGACACGTGGCAGGAGGAGCCGGGGATCGAACCAACCTTTCGATTGGGGGACGACCTGCTCTGCCTCTGCCTCTCGTCTCTGCAGACACAGACACCGGCACACACTTGTAGTGGTATACATTGTTTGTTCGGAAAATCTTGCGTTGTATCCCTTTAATTATAGCGTCCCCGCCAGTGTGTTCTGTTTCAACTGAAGAAAATACTGATGGATCATGGTCAAGGAGAAGCTGCCAATGTGTGTACTGTACAGTCAGTACTATTACAAACGTAGTAATAGGTACCAAAAGATTGGCCTTGAATGTTTATTAAGGACACTATTCTTCAGCTGGCTTCTGTCATCATTAAATTTGTTTTAATTTATTTTCATTTAAAAACCCTGTTTTCCTTTGTCATAACCTAAATGCTAAGACAGATCATGAGAAACTATTTATTTATAGACTTTTGTATTTTTGGGGCAACGGTATTTTGCCACAGCACCTCGAATGAACTCTTTGTTTTTTCTGCTTCCAGCTCTGTTGTGGCCTATTGGAAAGTTCACCAACATCGACACCACCCTGTTTACTGCACTGCACTGTAAAAACATGGAGGTATGTGTGATCGGCACAACCCGGAAGCTCTGTCCATTATATATACTGTCCACAATGAATGAAGTCAAGCTGTGTGAACTCTGTGTGTGTGTGTGTGTGTGTGTGTGTGTGTGTTTGTGTTTTTGTGCAGAACTCGACTGTCAGTCAGGCTTCAGGAGCCAAGAGGAATAAAGTCCAGCTGACCTGGGCATCACCTAGCAACAGTAACTATGGTGATATTTACTTCAGGTAGACAAAGTTCCACACACACATCCTAACGTAACATCCTTGTGCTACTATATTATCCTGACCTCAGTCATCACAACTAAATGCTGAACCCTAACCTAATTCTAACCCTTACCCTAAAACCAAGTCTTGCTCCTCAAACAGACGCACTAGTTGGACCCCACAAATGTAGTAAAACGAGCACACACACACACACTATCCTTATCCTAACCCAAATCTAGTTCTAACTTGAACTTGAACTTGAGCCATCATGGATCATTAACATGCATTCTAGTGGTCATTACTGCCCCTGAGCCACCATCAATCAAACAGTCACAGCAGAAATGGATCCAAACAACTGGACCAGATCTGACTTTATGATACTTGTTGACAGCGCCACTCTGGTCCAGGACTACACAACATTCTGGGTTCAGCTGAACAGCAGCACTCTGAGACTGGACAGCAGTGGGAACTCTGCAGCTGGAGTGAGTACTAATGACGGATGGACTGACAGACGGACAGAGCTGCAGTTTGATGCTGATGTGTTTCTCTCTCTCTCTTCAGGCCTTTTTCTCCTCAGCTCTGCTCTTCATCAGTCTGCTGAGTCTGCCTGCCTACTGCTGACACACACAGAAGTTGTGTCTTTTTAAGCCTGTTACTGGTCAAACACTGAAAATGGAGGTTTTTATTAGTGCAACATTTCCACCTTTGTTAGTTGAACATCCATATGAATAGACAACATTTTGTCACAGTTCCAGCTACAATTAGGAGATCACATGACTGCTTCGCCAACATGTCCCAAACAGAGTGTCTCCAACCAAAACAGACATGCACTCCTCCTTTGAACAATGTTATTAGATATTTAGAGACACACACAGGCATTACTGTCCTTAGGGAGCAGTACAGGAGAATCGGCATCCTGTCAATCTCCATACATAGTTCTCATGGACAGGGATGAATAATAACGTAATCCACAAATCCAGAGAAAACCGGTAAGATGCACATTAGACCACAGACCCCCAAAAGAGGATTTTGTCTTAAAGGTTCAGTGTGTAACACTTATGAGGATCTGTTGTCAGAAATATAATATTCATAGCTGTGTTTTCATTGGTGTATAATCACCTGAGTATAGGAATCATTGTGTGTTACTTTAGAATGAGCTGTTTTTATCTAGAAAGGGAACGGGTCCTCTTCTACAGAGCTTAAACTCAGTATGTTCATTTCTTGTGTTAGTGTGTTTTAGATTCATGTTGTTACTTTAATCTCCAACGTGAAACAGTTTGTACCCTGCCACCAGATTTGTCTGGATGATTTCAGATGAACAGACTTCATATCACTAACCAATATATTACAGCTGCTTTCAGACACAGAAATAAAATATAACTCACTACCTGACTTTGAATTATCTCATTAAACATGCATTTGACCTCCTTCACCATATTATGTTTCATTCATTTACTTTACATTTACACACACAGACGAGAGGAGTCATGTAACAGTTTATTGTCTGCCTATGGCGACTTTAACACTGCAAACAGAGTAAACATTACAGACACACTGATGGTACACATATGCATAAAAACACAGCTTCAGTTCACAGGGCTTCGTACTATTCTACAGACTGCACTGTGTGATGTTACAGATGTAATGTCACTTTGTTAAAACAGTTCTGTAAGTCCATTATTAAACCAGCAGCTGCACAGGCAGGGGTTGGTTCTCCAGCAGTAAACTGCAAAGCACAATAAGAAAAGTGCTACACTAAATAATAACAGGCTGGTTATTGTGAGGAGTTTTATTTTTGCAATGACTATAATCACTCAATCAACAGTAATTTTACTTTTCAAGTAACAGTAGCTCAGCTTCACTGTGTTCACACTGCAGGAAGAAGTGGCGCAAATCTGATTAGTTTACTCAAATGTGATCAGTTTTTTCCTGACAAAAGCACAAAGCACATGTGCTTGGATGTGCTTGGCTGATTTGGAGCACATTTGAAAGTGGCACAAATCAGATACAGGTCTGATTCCGTGAACTTCTGTCAATTCTGTAACTTTCCATTGGCATTTGTCACAATGCTGTGCTGTTGGGAGTCACTCAGTGTGAGGAGGCAGTCAGTGGAGGGACAGTGAAGTCTTAGAAGTATTCAGGGTGACACTTAAAGAAACTAGAGGGGTCGAATTGTAACCGGTCTGTTTGCTCCGTCTGTATCCACATACACCTCAGTACTCAAGTCAAATCTGGCTTTCTTTCTCCTCGTCATCATCATCTCCAAACAAATGTGCTGTCTGCAGTCCATAGTTCAGGACCGTGACCACTGAATCGGATATTGGCCACATAAAAAAAAAAATGAATAGACAAAAAAAGAAAAAAATCAGATCTGAGCAATAAATCAGAATTGAGCGCTGAGGTTTGCAATGTGAACAGAACCATGTTTGAAAATGTCGACATCTTATTAATGGAGGTTAGTAAAGATACCAACACTACCACACTGAGTGAGCTCCAAAGAGACTAGATGATGTGTTGTGATCAAGTTTTAAAACGCAAAACAGAACAGATCAGTGACAGTTGACTTTAAACATGTCCAGTGTAGAGATACACACTGACTTTTCTCAGTGTGTTTGAAAACCACTTATGTGGGAACTTTAGTTCATATTGTATATCTGCTGTGGTATGTCTGTGCAACATCTACAGCCATGTATGCAGCATGGTTACACACTAGAGGAAACACTCTAGAGACACAAAAACAACGTTCATGCTCAAAACATTAGTACACAGTTGAATGATATTTAACTACATCATAAGGCCTGTGGGGAAAATTTAACAGCTGGAAGTTATATTAGTATAAAGGCATCAGGTGGAGGGTTCAGTATTCTTTATGGAAGAGACCCTTTAAAGCTGCAATAGATAATTTTTATAGAAATAACTGTCATATTTGCTGAAACTTTCACTACATCCTGACAGTAGTACGTCAGACAGATAATCTGTGAAAATCAGGTTCATCTGGCTCCTCCTAGGGCTCCTAATGGTATTTGCAAGAATCCACCGGGCCTGAACAAAACAACCAATCAGAGAAAAGAAAGATGTAACAACGCTTTGGGTTGGAGGCTTAAAGATAGTTGATTGTTGAGTCTCATTCCCAAATACAAAATTCAAATACAGACATTTTGGGACTAACCCAAGTGTCTGAATATCAGCAAATATGACAAGAAGATATTTTTAGAAACGTTCCTTATTGCAGCTTAAAGTATAGATTTAAACAACTTGGAGAACTGTGTATGTCACTGGTGTTAGAGCATGTATTCAGTCACCTTTAAGGTGTTTAGGTCACTTGTTTAGACGGGTCACAAGTACGATCAGGAGGTAGGGTTCAAGGTGTAAAAGCACACAGTGACAGGTTACTGGACTTGAGTATAAAAGAAATAAAAGCACCCACTCAGTAAGTATGTATGTTCTGCCCTTTTTAGTTTGAGTGCTGGCTGCAGGGTGTTTCAGTGTATGATTATGCAAGGATCAACACCAAAGGGCTGGGATCAGTTATGTTTGATTCATTCAAAATATTAGGTCAAACCTTTTACCCCACATAGCACCTCAGAAATTATCAGGCTCCTCAAGTACCACCATTATGACTGAGGTTAAAATACAGCAGCATAGGCCGACCCTATTCAGCTATAGACCGTTTACACAGGAGGCAGGTTTGTTCCTAAAAGAAGATTACTGTTGACTGTTGTTGAATCCTGAATGAAACCGGTTCAAGAACCAGAGCTAGTTTGGTGGGAAAGGGGTCCTCCTGGTTCACACTTCTTTTCCCAATAGGTCCCATTTGGAGCCATGATTGCAGAGTTTTTGAAACCATTTTAACTCCGTTCACTATCTTACCATCACACTTTAGCTCCTACCTAATCATGGATATGTGAGTGCGCTACATTCATGTTCACGACTAGCACATATTGAAACTAAATATTACGAAAAAGGTAAAACTTTGTGTTAAATGTTAAATTACATTTCAGAGATGCTTGTGCGGCCATGGCAGCAGCAGTGTGACACACATGCTGAGAGAATGAACACTGAAGAACACTGACACTGTATCAGCTCAGGAGTTGCTAGTTTTAATTAAAGGCTCAACCTGGAAATATGCTGCATTTATGTCATAAGGGCAAGAGGTCTGTACATGAACTTAGTTACTTCTGACGACCTTAAATCCTCTTAACTAAGCTCAGTGATGATCTGGAAGAGGAGGGGCATTGTGGTGCAGTAATCAGACCTTAGACTCTGTCATATATGTAAATGAATGTAATTGGAAGCATCCAATCAGAGGTAGCTCCAGCGCCAGTGGGAAGTGTTGGTGGCCTCGCCGCTCTCTTTCTGTGTGTCCGACAATTCGATGGCCACTCAGAGGTCATAGAGGACCTCTAGCACAGTGGCCAGAGACCAGGCTTGGGTCTCGCAGCTGAACGGGCAGTACTGGCCATTCTCATTGGTCAGCTCGGGCAGACCCTTCCATGGAGACCTGAGAGAGTATAGGGGGTGTCAGAGCTGACATTACACCAGCAATAAAGACAGCAATACAATGATTCAAACAGACAGCTGTACCTCTCCAGGTGGGTATAATGTCGGGACAGAACATTTTTCACCAAGGTGACTGTTTTGCTGTAGGTTTCTTCTCCCATCTTCTTGGCAAAGTAGATCTTAGCACGCAGGAAGTAGCCTACCGGCCACAGCCACTCCTGCGCATGCAGATGCGCGCGCACACACACACACACACACACAGAGACACACACAGAGACACGAGGGAGAGTTGGTTATGTGTATAGTAAGAAAAAATATATATACTAGAGAGGAGGAGGTTTCACAGACTGGATGACTGATAATAATAATCTGAGCAGTGGCAAAAAGCTCATAATGTGAGCTGTAATGTAATCTGAGAGTGCCTTGCTCACAACACTGGAAAAACAGACGAACAGTCTGATGGGACTCGGCAAAGCAAAACACGCAGGACAATATGTTTCACTGCTGATGTCATATCGTTTACAAAAATGTTTATAAAGTATATTAAATAAAATGATTTTGTGTGTATTATTTTATGAAATGTATTAATTATTAGTGTCTCATTGTCCATATTGTTTTCTCCTTGTGTGAGGGAACTATGTAACATCTGGTTTTCAATTCCGTTGTGGAGGACAGCAAAAAGTTTAAATATTTTATATATTTATATATAATATATATATAATATATTTTTAACCCTAACCCTAACCCTTTGGACTGCAATGCCATTACTGTTGTACTCAATTTTACCGTCCTGCATGAGCAAACATTTGTTTTGTGAAGTCACAATGACCACCAAATTTCCAAATGGATGTTTGTGCCCAGTTTGAATATAAATATATATGTAATAGCTGTTATATATGTAAGTATATGTATGTATATGTAATAGCTCTTATATATGTATGTATATATGTTATAAGGAGTTCGGTCTAGACCTGCTCTATTTGAAAAGTTTCCTGAGATAACTTCTGTTCTCTGTAAATTTTATAAGGAGTTCGGTCTAGACCTGCTCTATTTGAAAAGTGTCCTGAGATAACTTCTGTTATGAAATTGGCACTATACAAATAAAATTTAATTTAATTGAATAAGTAATAGTTGTTATATATGTATGTATATGTTATAGCTGTTATATATGTATGTACATGTAATTGCTGTTATATATGTATGTATATGTTATAGCTGTTATATATGTATGTACATGTAATAGCTGTTATGTATGTATATGTAATAGCTGTTATATATGTATGTATATGTATGTATATGTAATAGCTGT
>JAGRRF010012898.1:2340800-2354975 GCA_019097615.1 Morone chrysops
TATAGCTGTTATATATGTATGTATATGAAGGCTGAAGATATATGGCTGCTTGTTGTTTCACTCACTGGTCCTTGATGGTAGTTGAAGCCTTTTGCCAGGTTGTAGTTGTCATTGTCCAGAGCGTTGTCATAGACACCGCAGTACACCATGTCACTGGAAGGACAACACAAATGCAATATCAGTATGAGGCTGAATATAAAACAAACAGCTCACACATTGTCATCATTACACTAAACCTGTCATGAAACAGTAAGACGCAATCACATTTACAACAATGGGGGAATACGATAGATCCACCACATGTGTTTAAAGCAATCCTTTGTGTGTGTGTGTGTGGGTGTGTGTGCGCGCGTGCGTGCGTGCGCATGTGCATGTGTGTGTGAATTAAGTATTACTCAGGGTCAAGTGTCTTCATTCCCAGTGGTCCCAGTAGTTTCTTCTCAGCCACCTCCAGAGCCTTCCAGGCTCTCTCCACTGTAAACAGCTCTGGAGCCTTAAACACACATACAGACCTATTAACCCATATAGCCACAGATTACTGACACATCTGGGGGCAGGTTTCACTCTGCTTACCACCACCATGGCAATAGCGAAGTTGGGTCTCAGCTGATAGTCACACCAAGGGCTGGAGGCTCCATAGCTGTCCTTATAGATGCCTTTTTTATGCACCAGATCCGGGTGCTTCTCATTGGGGTCATTTGGGGCCCCAGACACCCAGAAACCAGCTTCAAAGGACTGCTGGAGCTGCTGGTTCCACTGGGAGTAGGAGATAAACACTTCCTGACCTGGAACACAGTGAAGAGTGTTTATTAGAGATGGCTGCTGTGTTTCAGAGTGAGTGCAGGACACATTTATTCATCTGAAAATACAGGTGTGTGTGTGTGTGTGTGTGTGTGTGTGTGTGTGTGTGTGTAATACCATCTCTGTGTACTTTAGCTCCATCGTAAGGGAACAGTCCTTTGGCGTGGAGCTCCACCACCCAGCGCACAGCTGACTTACTGAGACCAACTATCTCCACTGCTGCTCCATCTCTGGACAGAAAAGGAAACAGAAAACAAATCAGACAGATGTAACTATTCTCTTCATTATTGATTCATCTCTAATTAATACCTAAATATGTTTTCAATTATGGGATTCATTATTTGATCTATCTATGACATCAGAAAATAGTGTTTTAAATGTAGCTTTCTTCAACCAACAGTCAAAAACGTGTTTGTGTGTGTGTGTATATGTATATGTTACCTTGGTGTAGCAGGCATGCCTTTGTTCCTCGCTCTCTCGCTCTCTCCCATTTTGTCCATCCACGTGCCACAGTTAAAGCGGTTTCCTCCCATCACAAAACCTGTGGCTGGATTCACCTTAGCAACCACGTTGAACCCTGGGACGGAGAGGGAGAGCTCAGAGATACAGTGGGTGGTACTGAGGAACACACACATCCCCTTACATTATCCTGACCCTACATTACACACACACACTCCCTATTATACCTTCATCTCTCATGTTCATGTCTATCTTGGAACCAGCATTTCTCTCTCTGAAGGAAATTCCCTCCAGGTGGCGCTGCAGAGCCTCCTGGATCACATCATACAGAGGCACCTCCTACACACACACACACACACACACACAGACATTAGCATGATGATGGTTGAGTGTTGGTTGAAATCAAGAAAGGCATTGTGGCAGACAGCAGAGCATGATGCTAACCTGTACCTGTGAGAGAGTGTGTGTGTGTGTGTTTGTGTGTGTGTACATACCACCTCTCCAGGTTTGCAGGGTTCACAGTCATCAGTAGGGTACATGCGTGTGACAGGGAAGCGAAGGATTTCATTTCCTTTAGGAACGTGGGTAGTGTAGTCCTGAACAAATATAAGTAATAAAATTCATCATCACACACCACCAGGGTTTCATTTATTTAGGTTAATACATCTAGATACAACTTTTCTAAATATAGTTAGAAATAACTTGTGAAAACAGATCAACTCCAATGGTTAAAAAAAACAATTTATTAAATTGAGAATCCCTTCGTTCCTGCAGACCCTGACAGTTGAAATAGTCAGAGCAGCAACATAATCTTGTTTTATATCTCATCAGCACTGCCTAGTTTGACAATTTGATATGAGTTTGGTGCATTGAACTGGACGGACTCACTGAGAATGAGCTGTCAATCACAAGGTAGCCACGCCCCAAAGCATACCCTGCTTTATCGTCTATTTGACTCTAAATGGGACCATCATTTACTAAATGAACATCAGGCTGTTTGTAAGAAGACTGAAGACTGAAACTAGAGACTGAGACCATAAACTCATTAAGCGCTTATAAAGACAGTCAGAAGTCAGCTCATTTCTCCATAAGACTCAATACTATTGGATTTCTTTTTTTGCTGGCGCTGTCCCCTGCTGGCCGTTGAAAGAATGGTCTGTTCATTATATATGCTGTCTATGGTACCTCCTGTATTACAGTGTCCTCCTACCTGGATGCACTGCAGCCACCACCACACAGCATCACGACAGTTGTACCTAGCACAGCGACCCTCGCCCAGCAGGTTGGGGATCAAACCGTGTCGCAGCGTCCCAGCGAAGGCCAGAATGATGTTACTATGTAGACCATGAGATATTCATATTAGGCTTTAGTTACAGTGAGCTTTTGCAGGCTAATACTGTTATAAATCAGCTGGCAAATTAAATTTGGAGCAGCCACACGCACACACACACACACACACACACACACACACACACACACACACAGATACGTACCGAGCCTCAGTATGTCTCCCAGTGATTAACAACAGTCCTCTGAGGGCGATGAAAGTGTCTCTGCCCCAGCAACGGAAAATTCCAGAGGAGAAATGAGGAAGACCTAAAGAATATCAATTAGTTAAATCAGCCAATGACTGCCCACCTACTGTATATACTGTATATCATACAAATCTCATCACACTCCTCCTGCTTAAAACAAATCATTTTTAAAGGTAATACCTTTAAGCTAAATAAAACTAGTTTTATTAATTATAATTAATACAAATAATAATTAATAATATTTATTGTTTTTATTATTTTCTCATTTTTTCTCTTTCTTTACTTCAGCATATCCAGAGACAGCATTAAGTCTCTGTTGCTAGGCTACCTGCAGCCAATGAGACACAGCACTGCTCCTTCTGGCCTGTGATTGGACTGATGCGGTAGGGAACGTCCTCGATCTTCGTAGAAAGTGGAGGGAGGGCAGGGAAGCGTCCAACGCCGCACATCTGGACTGAACCCAGCGCCAGGTGACGGACAAAGCTGGAGCCATTCTGGATGAAACTGTTTCGACGAGAAGGTGGAAAAATCAGGAATCCAGAAAGAAATGTGCTTGTTTGAATTTTCACTTGGCTGCAACAAATTAGTTCATAGTTTTACATTTAAATATTAGATGTCATCTCCAGAATCCACCCTACCTCGACATGAGTTTGTTGGTTGCGTCCAGGGCTGTGGTGTAGGTGGACACCAGGATGGCATCAAAATAACAGGGGATGAGGTAGCGAGGGATGTGTTTCAAGAAGGTGAACATGGCAGTCAACCACTGACCCACCTGCAGACACACAATGTTACAATGGAAAATCTGTTCCAGGATTCCAGGATCCAACTTAAGGACCGTGGATACTCATTGCAAAACAAAGACCCACTGCCCAAACTTTTTATCGTCACATATCCATATTCCTCACACTGGGGGTGTCTGGCCAT
The DNA here is from genome assembly GCA_019097615.1 of Morone chrysops. NCBI lineage: Eukaryota > Metazoa > Chordata > Actinopteri > Moronidae > Morone > Morone chrysops. Next base: position 2,344,520 of record JAGRRF010012898.1, read on the forward strand.
GCAAAAAGATGCTCAAAACTATGAAAAATAACTTTCAAAATAATTCAATAAGTGTCAGTTAACAGCACTATTGATAATATTCCATTCACTGTCACTATACTGAAGCATAAATATAAGAGTAAGTTATTTCAAAACATGAACAAATAAAACCATATCTGTGTTCATGGCTAGATACCAGTAGAGATTTATAAGAAATATGTCTTTTTATTTGTGGCTTTTTAAAACTGTAAAAGCCTCACCTGTGCCAGTGGTCCATCTTTGTGTATCAGTCTGTTGGAGACATAGTCTATCAGCCAGTCCCCTTGTCTGAGGTTAGCGCAAACAGGATGGCCCAGGTCGTTGTTGGGACGGATATCAGCCAACACTGACATCAGACCTGCACACACACACACACACCAACTACATTAACACTGCTGTTATATTAGGCCAGTAATGTGAGAAAAACCAAGGTCCACAATCCGAGTGAAGACAAAACAAGCCTGTCCAGAGGTTTAGTCATACTGGGTGGCTGTGAAAGTGCTTTAATGCATGTAATGGATATATGTTTCCTCAGTGTTGTTTGATTTAGATATATAAAGATGAATTAAAGTTAAGTGGTTGTAACATAGCAAAAAACACCTGTGTTTACCAGGGGGGAAATTTGACTATCACAGTACACAGTTGTTCAGTACACTGTATACACTTGATGAACTAGAAACTGTGTGAAGCCACTGTGTAACTACCTTGTAGTCCAGCATATTTGAAGCTCTCCCATCCTGGGATACTGTAACAGCCTCCACCATCTTCTTGTTCTTCTGAGTCGCAGCGAAAAAGCAAGACATTCATGTCTGCTAATGTCAGCTTAGACATCAGCCTGTGAAACACACACAGTTTTATTTGGTTTGTGTCAACTTTAAAGAAAGTTATGATGTTACAATGGTAACTAGCTACGTAAAATTAGCGTTTTTGTTTATGGAGTTTGGTGGTGAGTAATAGTGATATTACAGCTGTTTCTGGTTAAACAAAAGGTCTATCTCTATAGGGTCCTTTCCATAATGTTGTGTTCGTGCAGCTCCTTCCAAGAATTTATTCAACTTTTTTTCACATATTCAGTGAAAACAACAACTGGAAACAAAATTAGAAAGTTAAGTGACTCTTGTCTATCACAATTTTATTCTTAAAGGATGCTAAGTCTAATCTACAAGTAAAAGGTAAACCTAGTTCAGTTGAGTTCAACCCTTACTATCTGCATATAACCAATGTAGGAGTTACAAAAAGTCATCTCTCATTAGGGCAGCAGCGATGTACTCACTGTGCCAGGGGCATCTGCAGTGCTTCTTGTGGGTTTTCATCTGCTACACTGCCTCTTGTGTATTTGGGGCTGAACTGGGACAGATAGTACCTCAGCACCCCCACCAGCTTTTGGGCCTTGGGGTCCAGACTAACCCTGTGAGGAGGAGAGACAACAGAAAACTTTGTGACCAACAACTGAACAAAATGTACAATGCTAATGAATTAGCTTTAAACAAACGATGGAAAGACAGATAAATACGCCTGGAAATGTTTTCTCAAGAATAATGAAGGTCTGTGTGTGGATTACCTGAAGGAAATGACGCTGCCAGGTGTCAGCTTCTGAAAGGTGATTTCCTGCACAAACTCTGACCGGCCTTTAGACGTCACTTCGGCTTGCTTCACCACAGTACTCTCCTGTAACTATATATAAATATTATAATTACTTTATTGATATGCTCATTTATTTCAACCATATGCAGAATTACAATCATTCTATATCTTACACCGAATATTTACCGGTATATGCTCTTTTATTTCCACAGTGTATTCTGGCATGCCGTTGATGTAGTTGTCATCCTTCTTGTAACTCCCAGCATGTCTTTCCACTGTTCTTGCCTCCAGTACCACTTCCTCTATCTTCCCTTAATAGAGAGAGGGGGGAGAAAAATATTATCAGCATTGGGATTGGGGGCGGCGGTGGTGCAGGGACAGAGCAGAGCGGGTCATCCCCTAATCGGAAGGTTGTTGGTTTGATCCCCGTCTCCTCCTGACAGTTACATCGAAGTATCCTTGAGCAAGATACTGAACCCCAAATTGCTCCCAATGCTGTGCATCGGTGTGTGAATGTGGTTATCACCAGTGACCTCCGCCAAGGACTACAGATGAAAATGAGCTTAAGTTGCATGAGTTAAAGAATTGGTATATGTGAGAAAGTGAAGAAACACATGAATAATACAAAATAATGCAACAAAAATATTTAGAAACGGATTTTCTATTTATTAAGATATCGTCATACCAGGTATGAACATGGGTGGGACGTTGGTGTTGTACTGGTGGGTTTTGGGGTTCCAGAAGGCTGTCCTGCACACTGACACCACAGACTGGTGCGTGCTTGGACAGTGACGAGTAATTGCAACAATATCTGCATCAACCTGGTCGACATACACCTGGAGAGGAAGATAACTATTGATTAAACTGATTTCTGGGAAAGGTAGTACAGAAACACAGCAACTGTTAGCGTGCAGAACCAAAAAAAATATTTCTGGTCATACTTGCATAAATACATAAAAAACACATTGCAGAATGAGCTGCACACACCAAACACACACACACCAAGTGCATGATGGTACCTGTATGAATCCCTGGGCAGCCAGTTCCTGGTGCAGTGTGTTGAGTGCCAGTTTGCCAGCTATGATGCCAGACTGGAATCCAACCTCACCTGTGGAGGTTGGGGGTGCTGAAGGGTTCCACTTGGGGTAAAAACGCTCCTCCTTCACCACAGAGATCTACACACACACACACACACACACACACACACACACACACACACACACACACACACACATACCAAACACTGTCAATATTGTCTGTTAATCTCCTAATGCTATTCCTGTAGTTGTTCTAGCAACACCAGCAGTTGAACAGGTGTATGTTGTATCCAGTATATGCCAGGTGCTGTATGGAGATAATAGATTATATCACCCTGTATACAGCAGCTCAGTGTGTGTATACAGTATATACTGTATTTTATACACTATATTGGTACTAATTTATCATATTTCCACATAAACAATGTCGCCAAGCCAGTGTGCATAAGCAAGTGTGTTTATTACTCATTTACTAGACCCCACAGGGGAGTCTTTGTTTTCAAATCTTCAATCTTAAATTGGTAGAATGAGGCTAAAGCAATAATGTGAAAATCAAAAACTGTACACAGACAATAAGCAAAGTGGAACATAACAGTTAAATGTGAAGGGTCAAATGTGAATCATGTACCTTCTTTGGTAGCATAACTGGTTGCAGTTTAGCAGCTGACTCTCAAATATCTGCTTTAAAATTTCCAGCAGCAGTGCCTGCAGGAAACTATCCAGCTCACTCTTTATTATGACACACTAGCTCTGCATCAAGCTTTTCAAATGACAGACTTCACTAGCTTTAATCATATTTATATTTAAAATAAATGAGCCAAAAATTTGGGAATTTGTTTCTTTGGGTGAATTCACACATGCAGCATGATTCATTTCAGGCTGAGGGAAAAGAATCATACATTGTTGCATTTTAGCTCTGGTCTGGTTCCTGTTCACGCAGATCTGGAGTGATACAGACCTCCCATCAACTCGTTGATTGGACAGTTTTGACGATTATCATCCTGCATCATCAGGACCCATGTGGGGAAATCCAATTCCAGTGAGTTTCATGCAGCACTTCAATGCTTCTAATATTTATGTTTTTTGGTGTCACAAAGAGCAAATGAACAAATAAGCAATAGCATTAGCATCCGTTTGGAAGCGGACCGAGACCACCCTTTCTTGGCGATCCCAGCCCTCTTGTTTTGTCCCGCATGCGAGTTTGGTTGCTATGTTCAAAAAGGTAAACAAACCGCACCAAGATGCTTAACAACCGATTTCAAGACAACTGCTCCTGTGACACCTTTGAATACACCCCAAAACAAAGCATAATTATGGCTAAACACTTAGAAATACTGTTGAGCCAATATGATATCAGAAGGAAGTAATAAGGAATTAAGGAGTTCGGTCTAGACCTGCTCTATTTGAAAAGATAACTTCTCTTATGAATTGGCACTATACAAATAAAATTGAATTTAATTGAATTAATAGCTTGTGTATGTGTGTTTGTGAATAACCTGATGTGGCACTAATTCATCATATCCTCTGGTGGATCCAGTAGCGCAGCAGGCCATAGAGACCATAGCAGAGCTGGGGAGGGAGTCCAGTGCTGAACGCAGCTGTATAACATAGAGAGGCAGCAGTTACACATCTACACACAGTTAGACATCTAGATAGTTACACTGCAACACAGTGACCCTATCGCACTTACTTTTTGACTGTTTGGCTATTATCTCATGTTTTACTTTCTATTTATTTGAGCAGGTAAAAATAGTGAAAGCAGCAACAGAATGAAGGCTACTATTACATTGGAATTTTATACATTGCTGGAATGATAGGAATTGAATATGGTAAGGAAAACCCACAAACATAGCTTAGATATTATATAGTTACATATATTATATAGTGTGTATATATATAAAGAAGCATTTTCAGTCATACAACTCCACCCTAACCTGACCTTGACAGAGACCCACCTGTATGGGACACTCGTTGTCATGGGTTACATCAAGAAACATGGCATGGGCGATGGAGGGCATCAGTGGGCGGAGACTGGGCTGAACGAGAGCTCCAACTGGCTCACCTCCATAACGGTACACCAATCTGCCTTCTTCGTGGCTGTCGCCAGCTGACATGGCCTCTATGGACAGGGTGGGGGAGGAGGAAAAGTTCATGAGAGAGAGGGTGGTTATCACAACACACTCCATACTGCTGCAGCACGGTGAGCGACTTCACACAATTCCAACATTCCAGTCTGGCAGTGCAGGTGGTTTTGAGAGCTGATGGACACAAGCTTACCTTTAGTAAATACATTTGGGGCTCACAGGCATGACTGGTCCAGAAAATTCTCTATTTTCTCAAATGTTTTTAAATGTTACATTTAACAAGATTTATGTATATATATATATATATATACATATTATAATTAGAAAATTATGATGAGTAATTGATTTGTTTAAACTGCCACAAGGGGGAGCCTGCATCTTAAACCTGTCACCATGGCTGAAGGCTTGGCTCAGGTCTTCACCCCTTATCCGGTTTATATCTAATAATCTAAACTTTAAAAATAATTATTTCCTTTTCCTTCACAGAAATGAAAAAAATACTGAGATATAGTATGTAGGTGTGTGTAGTGCATTGTGAACATAACGATTACTGTACCTCGTATGAGCGATGTGATCCCTAGCTTAGTTACGAAGATATTATCCAGCTCCTCGCTGCCGGTGAACAGTTCAGCCACCACATACAGGTTAGGACAAACTGTTCTGGCCACGTCCAGCATGAACTGGTCAACCACAGCAAGGCAACACCAGTGCAGTCCAGTGCAAGAGGTCATGATTTGGACAAAGGAAGAGAGAGAAGGAGGAGGAGGTTGGGGAAGAGATGAGAAAGAGGAGGAGGAGGAGGAGGAGGAGGAGGAGGAGAGTTAATGTGAAGGGGATGCAGCCAGTTAGTGATAACAAGCCTCAAAGTAACCACACCATGCAGTCATACAGAGCGGTGAGTAAGAATGAAGAGGTAAAGAGAGAGGGAGGGGATGTTTGGTTGTGAAGAAGAAGAATGCAGAACAATGCAGTAAGAAGAGAAGACAAGAACATGTATAATGAGTCATTTGAATCAGGTAGTTTGCCCAGAACATTACGTGAGGCCTCTATTACATTGCTATTGAAGAAAAATAAAGACCCCCAATCCTGTGGCTCCTACCGCCCTGTATCCCTCCTGCCCATTGATTTAAACATTTTAGCAAAGGTCCTGGCCACACATCTAGAATCCATACTCCCACTTATAATCTCTCCAGACCAAACTGGATTCATTAAAAACAGATTCTCCTCCTTTTTTAATATACGCCGACTTTTTAACATAATCTACCACCCCTCACAGTCTACTACGCCTGAAGTTGTAGTTTCATTGGATGCCGAAAAGGCGTTTGATCGGGTAGAGTGGAGGTACTTGTTTTATACATTAGAAATGTTTGGCTTTGGACAAAAGTTCCTATCATGGGTCAAGCTGTTGTATATGGACCCTGTCTCTTCAGTAAGGACAAATAATGTTTCATCTGAACTCTTCTCAGTCTCCCGTGGCACACGACAGGGGTGTCCGTTGTCATCCCTGTTGTTTGCAATTGCAATTGAGCCTTTAGTCATTACGCCAGACAACACAAATGACTGGGATTTTTAGAGAGGGCCAAGAACATAGGGTCTCCCTATATGCGGATGACTTCTTGATATACCTCTCTAACTCCTCCCACTCCCTACCATCAGCCTTAAATATCTTGGAGACATTTGGTAAGCTCTCTGGATATAAAATTAACCTATCCAAGAGTGAGCTATTCCCAGTAAATAAAGCAGCGCGTTCATTAGCATTCAACACCTTCCCTTTCAAAGTAACTTCTAAATTTACTTATCTTGGAATTAAATGTGCCAGACAAATTTTCAAAACTTTTTAATGAGAACTTTCCTTCTCTCATGACGTAAGCTGAATAACTCTTAAAACGTTGGAACCAACTCCCACTGTCGGTGGTAGGCCGAATTAATTCGATAAAAATGTCTATACTTTCAAAATTTACATATTTGTTCCAGAATATTCCTGTTTTCTTACCAAAGTCTTTTTTTCATAAACTGGACGTAATTATTTCATCATTCATTTGGAATCAAAAACCCGCTAGAGCTAGGAAAAGCCTTTTGACACGACCCAGGTGTTCTGGTGGCATGGCTCTGTCAGATTTCCAATCCTACTATTGGGCATGTAACATCCGACCCATGTTGCACTGGCTATTTGAATACCTTGGTGCTGATGCACTTTCTTGGCAATCTATTGAGTCTAAGTCATGTAAACAATCCTCATTGGCAGCTCTTGTATACGCACCTCTCTCATCATCTTACACAGCTCACACAACAAACCTGTTGGTCAGAACCTCTCTGAAAATTTGGACCCAGATAAGGATTTAGTTGGATTATTTGGGGTTGCACCTGATCATTTGGGTCTAACTAGGGCACAATCAAATAGTGTTGCATTCCTTACGCTCCTGGCCAGACGGCTGATTTTGATCAAATGGAAGGACTGTAAACCCCCAACATTTACACACTGGGTCAAGGAAGTACTTTACTTTCTCAAACTTGAAAATATAAGATACTCTCTGAAAGGATCAGCAAAAAACTACAATAAGATATGAGGACTTTTCTGGATTATGTCAGGGCACATGTCACATTATCCTTAGACTAAGTAGAGACATATATGTGGCATAGGGTTGCCATCAGTCGCCGTAAGGCTACTACAACGTTTAGTCAGTGCTCACCCCCTTCCCTAAATGTGATTTTCTTTTTTTTTCTTTAAATGTATTTATTTATTTATTTATTGTCTTATTCTCTCCTTACGTACGCTTGTTTCTTCTTTATCATTTATTGGTCAGATTGCTCTATTATGCCTTATACTTCTATCATTTTCCTTTTTTGTCTTTTGTGCCTTCATTGTAAGTCATATACTACATTCAGTGTAAAATATTTCAGATGTGTTCAAGATTCAGATCCAGATTGAACTGAAATAAAAAGAATGTTCCAAAAACAGAAGAGAAGACAAAAACACAAAGTTAGGTCATGCATGAGAGTTGTACCTCGTATGAGGCTGCTAATTCCCAGCCGGTTCACAAACACATTGTCAATGAGCTCGCTGCCTGTAAACAGTTCAGCTATCACATACAGATTGGGTCTGACCAACCGCGCTGCATCTAACATGGCCTGGACAGGACAATACAGCATTACACACAGGGAGAGAAGAAGGGTCTGCTGTTAACACTGATATACAGTATGCATCTACCTTTATACACACATGAAGACTGCAATGGAATTTGCTTTTAGCACTATTTACATTGTTTTTACTGTTTTTTTTTTAAAACTAATCCTATTCAATGTTACAATCTTTTGGATATGGACACTATAGCAGCCAGGTCCATTGGTTTTTGTAGTAACCTGACTTTATGAGGTGACATAACTGAACTGAGAAATCTGCACATTTAACATGGGGTTGGTTCTTTACATGGTCAGAAAGGCCAATGTATATGTCTGCCATTTATTCATATAACACAGAGTGCCCAGAAAAATAGAAATACCTGCATGATTTAATGCAATGCAGGATTATAGGCCTACAACAAATCAGAGTTTCTGCAGGTTCCAACAGGTTGAATTTAAAACTTTTTAAGACCTTTTTAAGACAATTATAAATGAAATTTAAGACCTATCTCACAATAAAGGAAGAAAAAAAACGAAGAATAGGAAAGAAAATTGGTATCTGTTTTGTTGGTATTGGTATTGGTTTGGTAGCTGTTACAGCATGATGAATATTATATATATACATATATATATATATATTATACATTATTCCAAAAGTACATTTAAAAGGGAGACAAGTGCAATATTATACAAGTAACGTTAACAAAGCTAAAAGTTTAAGACCTGTCAAAGTCATATTTAGAAAATCTTAAGGCCTAAAAAACCTTTTAAGACCCTGCAACACCATGATAAATATAACCCAAAATGTTCCATTGACTCATTTTTGAGGCTGTACTTTGTGGTGACCTTGCATAGGACTCCATTCTGTTTAAATGTTTTTAGTAGTAATGGATACTATATTATTAATAATAGTGTGTATAGTATTTTGGTTTTGAGCCTCATCCCATTTTTAATCGCCTCAAAACATTTGCTGGTTCCAGCTTCTTAAATGTCAGTAACACTGGGCTCTGGAAAACTGTTTTTTTTTAATCATTTTTCAAGATCATTTTTTTATATTTCATTGACTAAACACTGAAAGAGAGAAGGTTGATTGTTCAGTCACATTCCCAGGTTGTCAAATATCGATGCTGGGAAACCAATCAACTATCTTCAAGCCACCAGTCAAAAGCCTCTTAATGTCTTTCTCAGCTCTGATTGGTTGTTTTCGTTTAGGCCTGGTGGATTCTTGAAAATGCCATTAAGAGCACTAGTAGGAGCCAGAGGAACCTGCTTTTTTCACAGATTATCTGTCTCATGTATATGTACATGTAGCAAATATGACAAAAAGTTATTTTCAAAAAAGTGACCTACTACAGCTTTAAGTATGTACCCAGTTTGGTATCACCCTTTAATACTCAGGGTTTTTTAGCTTCTCCATCTGATCACCAGTAATGAAAAACAAGAATGACAATTTATGCCCTGCATTTCATGTGAGACTAATTTCATTTACCATCATAGTTTTAGTTTTTCTGACTAACTACTTCATAACTTGAGTTAAGTATGGATGAACAGGCTTTCTGACACTGTGAACAACTATTACTCATAATGAAAAGGTGACAGAGGTGGTATTTACCACTGTACAATGCAACTTCTCCTAGTTAAATCAGTGCATTTAAGGACATCTTCCTAACTGTATATTAATATGATAATATATGACAGTACCTCAGCCACATGTAGTGGTGTAGAGTGGCAGTTGTCCAGTCTAACTCCATGGAAATATTTGGCTGTGGTTTCAGTGTATTCCTGCATGTGGGCCCACAGGTACGGGCAGTCTTCAGGGCCCTTGCCATAGCGGAGTTTGACACTGTCACCCCAGCATACCAGCTCCCGACGCACGTACACATTGGAGCCTATATGTAGCACACACACAGATCAATACTGATACAGTGCAGTGTTTAACATGTAGCCTGAAAATAGCTTATACTCGATTGACATTGTCAGGTCCCTGTTAATGGACACACATATTCAAATGCATTTCATCCCATGTAGAAAGCGATGTGTAATGGATGTAACAGAAAATGCCTTAGTTACAGTATATTTATCAGGGTTTCTGCAGGTTTCAACAGGTTACATTTAAGACCCTTTAAAGACCTTTTACAGACTATTATGAATGCAATTCAAGACCTTTTTCAAGTCCATACAGGCAACAAAAGTACAAAGAATCTGAAGGAAAACCCCAGAATTATAAAGTAAATAAATGTATTCACATTCAACTGAACTTTTCTGACTTCTTATTAAGCTCTCATGCCTTTATAACTTCCTAGCCAAATATTAACCCTTAGGGGTTCCTTAAAAAAATCACACATTTGTTCCTATGGCAGAAAACTGCCACCTTTGCAAAAACTGCTGTAAAAATCTTATAAATCAATATTTTTTTCTACTTTAAATGAGTCAATCTTTTAGAACTACTTCAGCTTGAAATATACATATCAAATGTTTATTATATTTGGGGGATTTTAACCCTTTAAAGGCCAATATGTTAACACAACTCCGCTGTTGTGGAAAGTCTCAGAGTTATTTTTCCCTTTTTTGATGTCCATTTTGCTGCTGCTTCATCAATTTCATCTTCAGATG